>JAKLNE010000006.1:684582-918040 GCA_022814615.1 Waltergamsia citrina | reverse complement strand
CCCCCCCCCCCCCCCCCCCCCCCCCCCCCCCCCCCCCCCCCCCCCCCCCCCCCCCCCCCCCCCCCCCCCCCCCGGGGCATGCATGGGACGGGCATCTCGGTTGGGGATATGAGAATAAGTCCGCATATCAGGGACCGGTGAAGTGCTGAGCATTTTCCCCATTCAGGGCTGAGTAGATGCAGCTGTGCCGTGTGAGGGTTCTCCCATGCCCTTTCGATGGCCAACAAAGAACAGGGTCGCTAACTGAGGCCAGGCCAACATGCAAGCTGGACAAATAGGTTGGAGGGTTGGTCTGTCCGGTCGGCGGAAACATCCGCGATTCGGGGAGGGTTATCGATGGTTCCCCCCCTGGCCTGCAGTTACGTCTTTTGTTCTATTGCTGGGTGTGTGTACTTTGGTGACTATTTTCCTATTCTAGTCGAGGATAAGTTGAAGGGTTTTTTTGGTATTTCTTATCGCCCTTTCCGCTGTTTTATTTGTTTTTGGTGAGAGCGGACTTGGAAAGGATTCAACCACGATGCCTAATCCCGCCCCAGACTCCTCCTTTTCTGCCGCATCTTCTTTCAAAAAAACCAGTCCAGATTTTGCTGAAGCCCTGCTTGCTTCATGGACTAAGCTTCTCACACAATTACGGGCTGAGCTTGATTCCATTGGACGCCTGCAAGGTCCAGACACTATCCCCGAGATCAACTTTCACGAGCTCACAAGCAACACTGAAACTACCGAGCACTTCTCAACTCAGGTGAGAAGACGGGGAGTGGCTGTGATCAGGGGAGTGATCAGCGAGGATGTCATCCAAGACTGGATGGGCGAAACGGAACAGTATCTGGGCTATAACAACGCTACGCTTGAACCTTCTGGTGAGAGTCAGCCTTGTGGCTATGGTGACAATGTGTGGTGGTCTCCGGTGCAGGTCAAGGCGAGGGCTCACCCTTCCCTGTTGGAGACACAGCGGTGGTTGATGGGGTTGTGGAATATTTCAGATCCGGAAACGACGTCTTTGACCATCAACTTCCCCATCACTTGTGCTGAGCCATTCTTCATTGCTGGAGCAGGTTCATGCAGCATTGGAAACAGTTGTGATTCTCAAGGGTTAAATGCTCATGCTACTGCTGTTGGAACAGCCTGCATGGAAGATATTCGGGGGAAACATTGGGAGCAACATGACCCTTGGGACACCAGCGCCTTATTGAAGGAAAAAGACACACATCATCGGGAGCCGACTATCAAAAGCCCCCTGAGAATGTTCCACGGCTTACTCAGTCTTAATCACTGGCCAGCTGGATGTAGCCCTATACAATTCCTCCCTATGCTTCGATTGTCGAATTCATACCTACGGCTCCGGCCCTTCTTCCGACCAAAGAATCATTTGGGATCCAGATCCGGCTTCCTACAACCTGATAACTGGACTTTGGAGACGCAAGGCTCAATAGACACACACTACACAACAGAGCTCCAACAGTGTATCTTGTCATCGAACAGCATGCTCACTCTGCCGCCAGCCCTGAATCCAGGAGACTACCTCATCTGGCACCGCAACGTCTTATACACTCCCATACCAACCACCGAACGCATCGTGGCCATACCCACCCCTATCTGTCCACTAACACGCAAAAACGCCATATATCTCGCCCAACAGCGGAAAGCGTTCTTACTTGGCCGTCCCGTGAGCCCCAGAAAAGAGGGAGGGAGAGACGAAGCCGTATTCATGGGCCGGCCAAGCGTGCAGGAGGTCAGCGATGTGGGTGGTAACGAGGGGCTGCGAGCTATGGGGTTGTTGCCGTGGGATGAGGATGAAGTTGAGACAGAGGGCGAGGCGGATGTGTTGGAGATGGTGAATAATGTCTTGTTTCCAGATCGGTATGATTTTGATATGAACCGGTAGGGGCCCTTAAGTGAGTCAAGATATCATGAGATCTGGGTTAATGGGGGAAAATGTTAGCATTTCATACCAACGTGAACGATGGCGAGGGAATAAAAAGACGAGCTCTCTGGCAACAGGTGACAAGTGCATATGTTGTTGAGAAAGCTCTGTTACCTTTCCGCATAAAACACCAGTATATGATAACTATGGGTACCAAACCATAAACACCTTGATTTTCTCTGTGATGAATTCGCCACTATTGACTCCTGGAGGAGGCTGTTTTACTTAAATCCTTTTCTTCCTAATCCATTTTCCCCAGCTTGATTGATGGAGCTCTTCTCCTATTGCTCCCTAGCAAACGCTTGCAAACTAAAGCGGAACAAATCGTGAATGTGCGGTACGTATGCGGCTTCTGTTCCTAGTAACGCAACGGTCCCAATAGCCTCTCACCAATCATCCTCATTGTTCCAACTCAGCATAGGGTATCTACCTTCCCTTGGGGTCCTCCTGATCCTTTTGCAGAGCAGCATACTTGTCGCTCAGTTCATCGTAGCTCTTATGAAGCTGTGTGCTCTGCTTTTTCAGGTTCTGAAGATCCTGCTCCTTCTTCTCAAGCTGCTCCTTGAGCTTGGCGAGCTCACCAGGCTTGCCGGCGACGGCGAGCTTCTCGCTCTCCTTGGTGTCCTTGTTGGTGCCCTCGAACGACTTGACGCGGTCCTCGAGACGCATCACCTCCAGGATCATGACGTAGGTGCGGTTCAGGATGAGAGAGAGGAAGAGGGTGAAACCGCAGAGGTACATGTTGCGCTGAGAGTAGAACTTGCGGGCCTGGACCTCGAGGCGCTCATGGCCCATGACACCGGCGCTATATCCCGAGTTAGCTGTGTCCACATACGCTCTGGCAGTTCCATTGGAAGGTGGTGTAGAAAAGTAGAAAGAAATTCGTATATGACTTACGCTCCCTGCTTGTTGCTCTCACTGGCGGCAATGAGCTCGGCCTGCACGCGGTAGACGCGATTGACACTGTCGATGAAGAGAATAAGAATGAAGACGAAACAAATCTTCATCCAGTACTGTATCTTGGCCACGATAGGATTCTCGGAGATGAAGCTATTTTCAAGCAATTAGACAGGTGTTCATTTCGGAACGAGGGGTTTGGAGTAGACGCACGTGAAGATCTTGCGCTTAACGTTGAAGGGCAGAGGAACGATGAGGAGCATAAACATGGCCATCTCCAGCACCAAAAGGGCAAACACCTAAAGAGACACGTTCGTCAGTACGCGGAAACACCAATAATTGCTCAAGCACAGCGTATCGCGAGCTCGGCACTGGGTGTAACCCACAAGAGTGTAATAAAGCGTCATCGTGACGGCGGGGCAGCTTCCAAAGCTGCTAGCACAGATAGAAGCTGGTGCAGGTGCTGAAAGACACTGGTAATCGAGTCCCTTTTAGAAGCGAAGTTTCGGAAGGGCGAAAAGCAAAATGTCGCGTGTGTTGAGCGTGATATGTAGAGGGAAGGGTTTTTGTTGGAGGAAGAAGGGTTCGTTGGCAAGAGCTGAACTGCGTGGCTTTGCTTGCGTAGGACGTGGGGCGGTTCGTAGGCAAGAACCGAGCTCAGAATCGAAAACGTCATCGGTGTGGCTGGAGCTCTATCGATCGCTGCTGCTGTGGCTGGTGAACGGAGCTTTGGTCCGGCGGGTCCCGGTTGTGCTGCTACCTCACCTTACTGTACTGAGAATATATCAACATGCAAGGTACCAAATCTGGACGGTTCCTGGCATTTATTTTAGTTACCGTAACATCGATTGTCTTTACTAATTAGGTTTGTATAGGTTTTGTGCTCCTTTCTTTTTTTCCATTCATTTTATGTATTTGAACAACTCCGCCGGCTCATGGAGAGCTATAAATATCCCATGACCTTTAGTCCCAAGCAGACATATGCTTCTGATCAAGTAGCAGTCAGGAGGTGTAAACTAAGAGTACATTGATGGCTCGGCTGGAAATGATAAACAAATCAACTGGCCAAGTGTGTGATTATCGCTATCCAAAACTCCAAGAAAATTAGCAAGGTAAATCTTGCTAAATGTGTCGCATCCAGCCTGTCTCTCAACCTCTACCACGTTTGCTTCGTTCGAGGCCGTATAATTGGGCGTCCTTGAACTTAGCAGGCTGTCTTCTGTTCCGACTCGGCTGATCCCGCATCTGCGGAGTGGAGCGGCCATCTTCATCCTCATCTTCATCGCCCACTTCATTATCATCAGCCCCTAACCCTGACAATCGCTTTGTGTTGGCTTCTTCTGCCTCTTCTGGAACCTTCAAGCTAATGTCTTCGTCTTCGCTGTCATTAATTTCGAGAACGTTGGATGTTCGGCGTCTTTTGGCTCTTCTTCCCCTGCTGACTGAGATGACTTCTTCTGAAGATTCTGACTGGGCAGGCGATGGCGACCGTATTTCATTCCTTCGCGTTGTCTGGCCATGGTGGCCGCCTCGGCTAAGCTGCGAGCCTCCTCGATCAAGATGCGAACCACCTCGGCCAAGTTGTGAACTACCTCGACCACGACCACCTCTTCCGCCCCTGCTGCCCCTACCGCCGCCTCGCGCCCGCGCTCCACGACGTGGCCTGTCTGTCTCACGGCCACTGTTGGTAGAACGAAGGCTCTTGTCGGTAGGCTGGTAGTCTTCTTCCTCAGACTCAAAACGCATGCTTCTCTTGCGTTTCAGGGGCTGTACCTCTTCTTCCTCTGGTGCTGCGGATTCTTCAGAGGCTGATTCGACATCTGGGGCCGAGCTACTTTCGCCTCCGCTGCTTGCTGGCGAGGGCGATATTCTTCGAACATTTTTTCTGGCCGCGCCACGTTGATGTCCCAGTTTCTTGCCCCTAGCCTTCTTCTCGATATCGAGACCGAAATCCTCACCATAGTCAAATGAAAGCTCTTCCCAGGCCTTAATATTTCGTTTAGCTCGGAACTCAATGCGGAAACCCCCGTTAACAAGGACAATACGGGGCACCATGTTGCACTTGTCCTTCTCGTGATTGATGTAACGACTCAAGTTTCCGTACTTGGCGCCATCTACCCAAACGTCGCATTCCTTGAGTAGCGTAAAATTGAAGGACAAGGCCTTAGTGCCATCAAAGAGGTTTTGACGTCTAATATAGCGTCGGTCGCCTTCATCTCCGGACACCAATTCTCCAACATATTCAATGACGAAGGTATCCTTACGAATATTCTCAGCTGCAAACAAACCATATCCATGGAATCGGCCTTTGCCCACGACGAGGGGCTTTTCTACACCACGTTGTAACGCGCAGTTTTGACAGCCAGTGGCATGCAGCTTCTCATCGGTAGCGTTTTTGGGATCCGCTCGTTCCAAAGCGCCGCATGAGCCACATAGGTCAGGATCGCACTCACGGTTGAGCTGGATGCAGATACATTCTTCCCCTTTCTGATCGACCTGACACGTCTTTCCTTGTGAGTGACAGGCACAACCCGTGAATTTGTAAGAACACTCCTCCACTGTACACCCACAAAACTTCTCACAGAACTGGCCTTTCCTTGCACACGGGCAATTCTTATTTTCCGGTGTGCATGGACCTTCGTGATCGCACCCTCTCAGAGCGCAGACGTTATCGATGTCTCTTCTGATGTGATCCCAATTGGGTTTATGGTACTTGTCTGCGCCGTGACGTTTCGAGAGTTTCTTGTTGTATCGGTTATACCAATTGAGTCTGGGAAGATCATCTTCGTTGTAGAAGATTTTCTTCGTGGGCGGCAGATGGATTTGAAGCTTTTCGAACTCCACATGAACATCGCAGCAGTCTTTGTCTAATAGTTCCGCTACGTGACATATTGGGTCAATCGTCGCTTGGCTGTACGCTGAGGAGAGATAGATGCTGCGTAGGACTTTCTTGTCGTTGGCATTCCATCCATGGCTGCTAGCGCTTAAGCCTGGCGTGTGATCAAGGCGATAGCATCTCCTTGTGCACGGGGCCCTAGCACCGTTAGTTCCGTTGACCATGGTAGTATCATCTGTGGGCGCCTTGCGCCTTTGCCTTTCTGCAAGGCGACGAGCCACGGAACCCTTCTCGAGGGTGAATCTCTCCCTCTCATTAAAGTCATCGTAATACCCGTGCTCGCAAGAGTGCTTGAAACAGATTAAGCAGCTCAGAGATGAATAAGTTGAGATTTTTGACTCCAGAGCTTCGAAGCCGTCGTCATTCTTCGCTTCAAGGCCACTTTCGCCAGCAGTCGCGTTTTCGGGCTCTACCATCTCGTCGTGCAAGATGACGGCAAGCACTTCGCCCAGTGATATCTCGGGCAATCTGACGCCATGGGTGGCTTTTTCATTCTTGAAAACGGCCTTCCAAGCATCAAGGAAGATTTGAACTGTTGTTGTGGATGCGGCCACGCCAGACTCCAATTCCGCCAGAAATACTTGGGCTCGGGGTCGCTCTTCTGGAGGGAGATAATTGCTGATGCTTTGCCCGAATCCGACCTTGATGAGCGCCCACTTGTCAAGGCCCGGAATATCCAGGTCCTCTAACCACGTGTCAAGGTAGGTAGCTGTTTCCACTACTCGCTCATTATGGATGACGAATGCGCGCTTTTGGTCAATTTTGATGGCGTCGAGGCCTGAACGCACCTCTGACTGATCGAGCTGCTTGATATATCCTTTCCACTTTTTCTGTTTCCGGGGACTGTCCAAGTCGCCCTTGTGAGGATAAAAGGCCATAGAAGTTTGAGGTGCCACAACGTTCTTCTCCACCTCGACGTGATGATTGAAATATCGAGGCACCGGATCCCTTAGCGTCTTGATGCTCTTGGGCGCGTATTGTGCCTCTCTTGCTTGACCGGAGTGGTCCTAGACATTTTCCATTAATTCTGTACAAATTTAATGTGTGCCGAACTGAGCGTACCTTGAATTTGATCCTCCAAGTAGTGTCGCCATCATCAGGGTCCGATGACTGGGATGGGAGGCTGGCAAATAAGTCTTGGCCCGTACGCGCCCGACGCTCTGTTGCTTGCGTAGTCTCAATGGTATGTTTTGCCAGTAGACCGTGGTCCCGCTTCATATCCCGTCGATAGCTGGCCAGATGATCGATCAACTGCTCAACGGTCCAGGCCGAGGGCGTTGCAGGTTTGCGATTGGTATTGGCGCTGGCATTCATGCTGGCAATCGAGGCTGATCTCCGCAGAGGGGGCGGGCTGATGGGCGCTCTGCTGGCGCTGGAAAGGTTGCGTCTTGGGGATCTTTTCCCGCCGCGCAGCGATGAGGCAGTTTGGAGTTGTTCTGGTCTTCCCCGCGGACTGTTGACAGATGCCGCCCCAGCAGAGGATCTGCCAGCAGTCGGCGCCGTACTTCGCCAAGATGACATGATGACTGCTGTTGCTCTTGCCTAAGATAGACTCAAATAAGACGCGTCGGGATAGGCAGGATGAGGCACATGGTCACCGTTGCGCCTGCTTGCCTGCCTCCAAGATTGCCTCAGCTCATACGAGCACTGAGGAAGGTACGCAGAGCAAGTAGGTAAGCGCGATGTATGAGTTGGGACCTTCCCAACGTCGGCCAAGAAGACACAAAGATAAGTGAGTTGAGCTTCGTAAACAGATTGCAAAGCTTGACTCGCGGACGGTGGATGGATGAATGAATGGATTTCCAACTGACACGTCGCGTCCAACCGCCAGGGATGGAGGTTAATTAATGGTCTAACTTGACGCTTTTTTGTCCACCGCGCGCATGAGTCGGCAACAGATCTAGGTCGTGGTCAGTCTCTTAAGAATACATGAGACACAGCGTACTCCGTGACATACCTTGAAATGCTTGCGCCGTTAGAAGCCTGAGATGGGCGTTGACGCGACAGGATGGGGTTTGCCTGGTTTAAGACGTTTGGATCCACATTTCCCCTTGAGGGTTCTTCACTTTGATACTGACACTGATTTGGTAAGGTGATGTGCCATGCCTGTAACCCGCGTAACTGTAAGCCTTGATGCTACGCTACGAACAATCGCGTGGTCACAACTGTAGCTTCTATGAATTGCCCTTCATTGAAAAAAGTCAAATATTAAAGAACTACTATGGTTAACGATTCTCATTTATGAAAGCCATTCTTACCGTAGATTGATGGCTCTGATTGTTTGTTCTCATTAGCAGTGCACCTGCTGGGCAGCGAGCGTGATTGGCCAGGGCCGTAGCCGAATGAATGTATTATCTAAGCGATTGTTCCGCCGTCGTCACTGCGAAAGCAGATTGATTGTTCTACTCAATACTTCAATAATGCTATTTCAATTGATATTTCAATGACCATGTCGAGTTGCTTGCTGAGAGTATTGCTAGCCGCGATGCAAGTAGCTTGTGTAATTTGAGGCTTGTCTCAGTCCGCACTGTCAGTTTTTGGCCCATATCTGCTACCTATTTGCCCTTACGAGTAATAGCGTTCCATTCTCCTAGTCGATTGCTATCGCCAATCAATAGTCCGACGAGTTATGGAATATGCATACTGACTAAGACTCTGCCGCATTAGTAGTAGGGGCAGTTTGGTCGCTCAACCGCCCTTCTAAATATACTCACTGGCAATGGCATTTTTCTTCGTCATGGCCGCCCTCAAATGCGCCGATAGCAGTGGCGCCCGGCCGTCGGTGGCACTGGTAACGCGCCTGACTTTGTAGCTCGAAGTTTCTGTGTTTGTCTGAGGACCACCGTCCGGATTAGGGATGGCGCCAGTCTTTTTCATCTTCGAAGAACTTTAGTGGCGCAACTCGAGGTGAACCAAGAACGAGGGAGACAATGTTGCCCATCGCTGAACTACAGGTTAACCGCGCTCTAGCTGTGCTCTAGCTCTCCCAAATGTCGGATCAAGGCCGAGGTCTTCACACCATCTTGGGCTGTACTCTTGGTGCTGCATGGTCTTTGTGACGGGCATTCGGTAGCATGATAGGTTACCAGTGTGAGTAGCGACGGCACCTCCCGAGGGTGATTGGGTCTGTGTGTGCGGTCGAGGCCACAAGACTTAGCGATGCTCGGTCCCAGAAACAAGGTGCGGTGGTCGATGATTTAATGTTGACATTATATTAGGAGCGTGGCAGCCACACTTGGCAGCTTCTAGAGTCCGGATAGACCGGAAGATGGTATGCTGCGATACCAGAGAAGGTGAAGTCTAATGGTAAAGCGCGAGTCTGCGTACGTCAGTCTGGACCATACCAAGTTAGCCAGCGGGTGACTCCATTCCACGGGGATTCACCATTACGAGTAGAATAGTAATAGCCACCGGAACTACTTAGTAGTACTGCATGTTAGGTGCGTGCTAGTTCGGCGGTAGTGTTTGGGACCTTGCCTGTAGGTAGCAAGTCCACACCGGATCAGCGCCAGTGCCGAGCCAAACCCACACTCCTAAGCGCTGGGGATCGGGGCTGAGTCTGGGTTGCTGGGCCGCTGCTAGGCAGGAGAACAATCAACGCGATCAACACGCCGGCCGCCTGGGCCCTTCGGAGCTCTGAGATGACGGGGATGGGGGATGAATCGGATGACGTAGCCTACCATATCGGGCGGATCCTCCACCTCTTTTTAGCGCAGCCTTGTACCCAAATGGTCTCTAATGCACCCAAATTACACCCTCCGACCCGCTGAAGCTCTCGCTGACGCCGCCGAGCGTGCCTCCCTCCCAGTGGTCAACACCACGCTGATGTTGTTCTCCCGCCGGCCATCATCCATAAATCCCAATTCCCCCATCCCACGTTCCCACCTCTACGCCTGTGTCTAACCGTATCCCGGCCGCCTCTACATACGAATCGTGTGATCTGCACTGCATTTAACGTACCCTGCCATTGCCGCATCTTGGCTTGCTTCCCCGCCAGTATAATCTATACCCTACATCAACTCGGTTGATCATACTTACTTCACCTGCGAGATCCGTCTGCTCCGACGCTCCAAAACCGCCACCACTACCACCCCTTCACAATGCATCGCACTTATTCCATGCGCCAGAGCCGGGCGCCTACTGCGTCTCAGCTGCAGGTACGAGCGTCGTCGTCAGTTATCTCTTGGCTTGAGCCAGATTACTCACAAGTTGTGTTGCTTTAGAACCCCCCGCCGCCTCCCTCCTCGACCAAGTCTGGCCGCCTCTTTGGCAAGGGTAGCTTCGGTGAGTGACGAGTCCCTTTCCCTATCCCGACTTGCGCAGGAATCCGAATCGTATAAACGCCGTTGGTCCATCGATGAGAGATAATAATTGACAATGTTGCGTAGGCCATGCCCTCCGTCGCAATGCGGGCGGTGCCTTCGGCCCCGACCTGGCCAAGAAGCTTTCCCAGCTGGTGAAGATGGAAAAGAACACTATGCGCAGCATGGAGATGGTTGCTAAGGAGCGCATGGAGGTTGCCGTAAGTTGCGATTGTCATTCTCTTTCTTTAGTTTTTGGGATGGTAATGGCTAATCTCTTTGTTTAATAGCAACAACTTTCCATCTGGGGCGAGGCCGGTGATGAGGACGTTTCTGATGTTACCGACAAGCTTGGTGTTCTTCTGTACGAGATTGGCGAGCTCGAGGACCAGTACGTCGACCGTTACGACCAGTACCGTGTCACCATCAAGAGCATCCGCAATATCGAGGCTTCCGTCCAGCCCAGCCGCGACCGTAAGTTTCAATCAATCCTCTGCAATAACTTACGACAGCTATGGCTAACACAACTTGGGGAATAGGCAAGCAGAAGATCATTGACCAAATCGCCCAGCTCAAATACAAGGAGCCCAACTCCCCCAAGATTGTCGTCCTCGAGCAGGAGCTCGTCCGCGCGGAGGCCGAGTCTCTCGTTGCCGAAGCTCAGCTGTCCAATATCACCCGTGAGAAGGTCAAGGCCGCCTATACATACCAGTTCGACGCTCTCCGTGAGCACTGCGAGAAGGTCGCCATCATTGCCGGCTACGGAAAGCACCTGCTGGAGCTCATTGACGACACTCCTGTCACCCCTGGCGAGACCCGCGCTGCGTATGATGGCTACGAGGCTAGCAAGGCCATCATCCAGGACTGCGAGGATGCTCTCACAAACTGGGTGACAGCTCAGGCCGCTGTCTCGTCGAAGCTGTCTACTCGTTCTCGTACCTTGTCTCAGCGCCGCCGCTCCAACATTGCTGCTCGCGCTGACGGTGGCCACGACCTCTCCGGCCAGGACGCTCCGCTCAACGACGGCAGCTCATGGGTCGGCCGCAACGACGACATGGTAAGCAGCGATGAAGAGGAAGAGGACCAACATCACTCTGTGATGGGCAGCGAACTTAATGGCGAGCACCGTGGCCGCACTCAGGAGGCTATTGCCGCATAAGTAATGCTGCAACGACCTACTATGACGGCGCTTTGCTCGGAAAGGGTAGAAGATTGGGATCATGCTCACGAGGTAATAATCACGGAATAGGTAGTCTGGGACGGCAGAAAAACGTGGGCTGAGGAGGAGTTGACAGCGGCTTATGGGTTACCTGTTTTTTGGTCACGGTTCTTCTTTCCCCGCTAATACAAAATAGCTTGGTTTTTGTGTATACTTATATTTGTTATCATAAGTCTTGAATCGCGTCAAGCGTGTCGTGTCCCCATCGTGCCAACTTCCGTGTGAGACCATATACTCCAAAAAAATCCACTGCTAGACCCCTTTCCTACTGCTAGACATCTTTCCTTGGTCGGACGCTTTAGATGATGCCTGCCGTTTCCCTCTTTTGACTGGTGAATTCCTCCACCTCCAGCTTTACAATGTGATGTCCCGGCACGACAACAAGACCCAAGTACCGAGAGGTCATGTCCATCGTGACGGAGCCACCCGAAGCCTTTTCCGCTTCCCGAGCAAGCTGGCGGGCAGATGGCTGGCGGTACTCGTATGTCTGCGCCAGTACGACGTTGGTATCCTTTTATGAACAGAGGAAGGAATGAGTCAGCTAGCATTCAAGATAGTACATAATTTGATTAGAGATAGGCCTTTATGGACTTACAGGGTCTGTACATTTAAAAGCCCCTCGAAACATACGTCCATCCGTGGTGAGGATGCGCATGTTCTTGTTCAGTAAGGTCTGAAGATAGTCCCGCGCTTCATCCTTGTCCATGGCGCCCGACGGTAAGGTGCGCCGGCGGACATGGGAGGGTTCCGTTCCGTGTGCCTCGTCCCGACGTCGGATGGGAGGGAAAGGACGGCAAATGATACTCTGCTTGGTGAATGGATCGTTGGAGCGGTTCCTCTGCTGGGGTTTGGGCCGTTTGGGCGTGGGAGAGGAAGCCAGGGCGTGAGACTCGGGGAATATTGCGCCAATCGATGGACACTGATGCTCGTGAGTGTAGCAGTACTGCCAGTACTGTCACTACTACTAGAAGTACTGATACCTTACTCGTAGTATTTCCGACTCAGTCGGACTCGCGGTGGGTTGAAGCAACTGTGGGGCATGTCAGCGTCACTCACGGTCACGGTCGCCTACTAAGAAACTAAAGGTAATCAAGGTACCACTAACTTGTACCTCGACAGTCATCCATCTTCACGCAACACTCACGACTTCATCTAAACCATCTTATCACGTCTCACCCATATCTCTTTGTGAACCTTCAACTAGTAGCTCTCACAGACCCGTATCCTCACGGGAACGAAGCTAGCCATGCGATCCCTCAAAACGAGATGATTCCTGGCCTAGAAGCCTACCGCGTACCGTGAATCTGGTAACAACCATCAACAACTCGGACCCTCTTAAAACATGGGTGTGAACGGACTCTGGACCGTTGTCCAACCATGCGCGCGTCCGACAAACCTGGCCACTCTCAATCGCAAGCGCCTGGCTGTAGATGCTTCCATCTGGATCTACCAATTTCTCAAAGCCGTGCGCGACAAGGAAGGCAATGCCCTCCGCAATTCGCATGTTGTTGGTTTCTTCCGTCGAATCTGCAAGCTCCTCTGGTTCGGCATCCAGCCGGTTTTCGTCTTTGATGGTGGCGCGCCCGCTTTGAAGAGAGCTACTATCCAAGCTCGTGCCCGCCGGCGCGAAGGCCGCAGAGACGATGCCGTCAAGACGGCCGGAAAGCTGCTTGCCGTGCAGATGCAGAGGGTGGCGGAAGAGGAGGATGAGAAGAGACGCAAAGCTCAAGATGCAGACATCAACGCCCGCGAAGAAGCAGCTCAAGAGGAGCCATTGCCAGACATGAATAATGTCGTGTACGCTGGTGAGATGGAAATGTCTACAGCCGAGCGGCAAAAGGCACGCCAATTCCGCAAGCAGGACCAGTACCATTTACCGGAGCTCAATGGCAGTATTGAGAACATGGGCAAGCCCGAGGACCCGCGAATCATGAGCGTAGAAGAGCTGGAGGAATATGCGCGACAGTTCAACAATGGCGAAGATATCAACTTGTACGACTTCAGCAAGATCGACTTTGATGGCGAGTTCTTCAAGAGTCTGCCGCCTGCTGATCGATACAATATTCTTAACGCCGCTCGTCTGCGAAGCAGATTACGTATGGGTTTGAGCAAAGAGCAGCTGGATGAAATGTTTCCCGACCGCATGGCTTTTTCGAGATTCCAAATTGAAAGAGTTCAGGAGAGAAACCATCTTACTCAGCGTCTCATGAAAGAGGCCGGTATGACGGGTTTGGATCTCACACTTGGTGTCAATGGCCGAGTAGCGGGCGACAAGGATCGCGAATACATTCTTGTCAAGAATGAGGGAGCCGAGGGAGGCTGGGCCTTGGGTGTTGTGAGTAAAGAGAAGGATGTTGGTGAAGCCCACAAGCCCATCGACGTAGATGCTGTCCAGATTCAGTATCAGTCGAAGGAGCCTGACGAGGAAGACGAAGATGCCGACTTTGAGGATGTCCCGATTGAGGGTGTGAATCGACTGCCAAAACCGTCAGCTTCAGCTCCGGCAGGTTTTATCAACGCACAAACAGCCAGAGACTTTGGAAGAAGTAGCGTAGAACGTGATGGACAGCACGACGACGTATTTGCTGATGACGCTGACGACTCTCTCTTCGTGGGAGGGAACATTGACGGTGCTAATGGCGTTGTGGAAGAAATACAGTCATCAACAATGCATCCAGAGGAGGAAGACGACCTTAATAGAGCCATAGCCATGTCCCTGCAAAGTCAACATGGCCATGGCCATGGCGTTCACTCGGAAGAACAGAACGATAACGAGAATGCGACAGCCCCTGAGTGGACTCAGAAAGCGGTCGAAGAATCCAACCCAATCCCGCAGAAGAGGGGATCTATAATCGCACATGCCGTGAACAATCGGTCTAATGCCGCTGTTTCAAGGCAACGAGAGGACAATCCTTCCCGACCTACTGTCGTGGAGAAGAACGATGATGGCAGTGATAGCGACGAAGACATGCAAGCCATCTTAGCGAAATCAAGAAAACAAAAACGCCAGCAGCCAAAGCCCGTCTTCGAAAATAAGAAGAACCCATTCGACGGACCTTTACCTTTTCCCAAGCTTGACTGGCGTTCCTCTCTGTTCGCTAACAAGAAGGATGAGCCTCCAAAGAAGGGCGATGCTGGAAGCTCTCCCCTCCCAGAGCTGCCTGGCACTGCGGACGTGCAGGGGTTAGATGATGGTGCAGAAGGTGGCTTTGAGGCGCAAAGCGACGATAAGCCCCTGCCTCTACCTCCATGGCTCATTGATGATGAATCAGACATTAGACAATCAGTCAAAAAACAGCAAGATCTAGATCGCGATATCAATGCTGAAGATCGAGCTGAAGCCGAAGAAGATGAGAGGCTTCGGAAGAGGGAAATGAGAGATAAAATGATCGAGATCGACTCGTCCTCTGACGAAGAAGACGATATCCAGGTGATTGAGAAACCCCCTTCTCCCCTCAAACCCTCAGAAGACAAGGCTGCGGCTGCCGGAATGGAATACTCCAGCAATGTTGAAGGCAAAATCGACGTCCCTTCCAGCCCAAACCGCGCGGCCACAACTACCGAGCCAGAAACAGAGTCCCCCAACACCCAGGAGAAGAATCAAATATCGGATACCATCGAAACTACAGTCGCGGACCAATCAAAAAATCCTTCAGAGTCTCCTGAGCCGGACTTCCAGGATGTTGAAGTTTCGACCACTGCTGGTGGTATGGACGAAACCCCCAAGGGCGGTGGTGAAAATGCCGGTTCCCCAGAGCCAGAATTTGTGGACGTGGCACCAGCACCAACATTAGTCCTGCAGCATAATGATCCATCAGCAGGAGCTACTCAGCTCCCTCAAGCGGATCACTCTACACTAGAGGCCCCAAACACTGGCACCGAGGAGGCCGATCCATTCGCTGATGTAGAGTATGATGAGTTCAGCGATCCAGAAGACGAGGAGCTTATGGCGCAGATGGCTGAAGAAGCGGAAGAACATGCTCGCTTTGCCAGTGAATTAAACAACAAGTCCGCGCAACAGAACAAAGAAGACTATGAGAGGGAGCTGAGACAGTTGCGAAACCAGCAGAAGAAGGATCGCCGTGATGCTGATGAGGTGACTCAAGTCATGGTCACTGAGTGCCAAGCTCTGTTGCGTCTCTTCGGCATCCCTTACATCACCGCACCAATGGAAGCAGAAGCTCAATGTGCCGAGCTCGTAAGCCTCGGATTGGTGGATGGCATCGTAACTGATGACTCTGACACCTTCCTTTTCGGCGGCACACGCGTGTATAAGAACATGTTCAACACTAATAAGTTCGTCGAATGCTATATCGCGGGGGATCTTGAGAAGGAATTGTCCTTATCTCGCGAACAGCTTATATCTCTTGCGCAGCTCCTGGGGTCTGACTATACCGAAGGGCTATCAGGAGTAGGCCCTGTCACTGCCGTTGAAATCCTTTCAGAGTTTCCAGGTAAGAAGGGACTCGAGAATTTCCGCGAGTGGTGGATGTCAGTTCAGTCTCAGGCTCGACCGAAAGAGGACGATGCCTTCTCCAAGTTCCGCAAGAAATTCCGAAAATCGCAAGGTACAAAGCTGTTTCTGCCCACGAGCTTCCCCAATTCGGCGGTATACGACGCATACCTCCATCCCGAAGTCGACAACGATGCCCAGCCTTTCCAATGGGGAGTGCCCGATTTGGAAGGATTGCGCCGGTTCCTCATGGCCACCATCGGGTGGAGCAAGGAGAGGACCGATGAGGTGCTTGTACCTGTGATCAAGGACATGAACAAACGTGATGTGGAGGGCACACAAAGCAACATTACACGATTTTTCGACGGTAGTGTCGGCGTGGGCGCGAAAGAGGCTTTTGCCCCAAGGCAACGTGCCCAGGGCAGCAAGAGAATGCTGGCTGCAGTTGATAAGCTGCGATCGAATGTGTCTGGGAACCGTACGAGCATCGGTGATACTGCGGCGGGGAAGAGAAAGAGAAGTACGCGGAACGAAGCCAACAATGACGAAACAGCAGCAGAGGATGCTGCCGACCAGGAGAACGATGAGCCTGTTGGAAATCAACGGAAAGCTAGAGGGAAACGTACAAAAGCATCGTGATCAACGCTCAGTGTGGCAAATGTCAGAAATAAATATTGTACTTCACAAAGCCTCTCTCCTTTATCTTTTAATCTCTTAGGAAGGAAAGTCCTGTCTTCACGTCTGCGACACCCAGTCTCTCGAATACTTCAAGGAAAGTGCAATCTGGATACTGTAGTCCACCCCTTACCACTTTCCTCCGATTCACGTATCTACTGCCCTTGCGTGCTTAGGGGAGGCCTTAGATGCCATAATAAGGCACGTGTGACCTTTCTGATTTAAACAATCATCCTGGAACCGACATCTTTAACAACACTATCATGCGCGGTCTGCGCGAGGTTCAAGACTCCTTTCGAACATTTACCCTCATCGAACGGCGAGATGTCGTCTTTTACATTCTGGGAGTTATGCTGTTCAAGATCGGTACAGAGGCGTTCAATAGGTCTATCGTCGCCCTGGCCACCGACCGCTACGGCAGCGGCGGAGATGGAAAGAATACCGTCACCTTCCAGAGAATCGGGCTACTTCAGGGGCTCAACCTGGGCATGCGATGCTTTGGTTCCATCCTTGTCGGGCCACTCATCAAGCGTTACCCGATCAGAAGCGTCCTCAGCTGGGCTTGTGTGCTGTTCGGCGTGTCAACAGCTTGTGTTCTGGCGCTAGATGCTGCCACTGGCGGGATCTTCAAGCCGTCGGGGACCATCGATAAGGCCACCTTCTATGGCAGCTTCAACCCTGATGCCTTGATTCCGATCTATGCTTTCTGTGGCATTGGAAACGGAATGGTAGATCTGATCCGCAGCATTATCCCAAGAGACATTGTTGGAGGTCATGTTGACAAGCTACAACAGCTTGATGCCTTGGTGCGTTCCACAGCTAGTTGGACGTTCTGAGGGCTGAACCTTGCTGATAGAGTGATTGCACAGGTACACATATTCTTCATGATCGCCGCCATTGCAGGCTCTTTATCTACAGGCCTTCTCTTCATCCCTCGCTTGGGGACCAACCGAGCATTCATCATTACTCCGATTTGTTGCCTGCTCTCTGCGATCTCCTACTCGCTCATATCAGATTTCAATCTCCGCTTCGTCAAACCACCCGGCACTCACCCTCACGACGAAGACAAGACGCCCCTGGTCAAAGCGATCATGACAGGGTTTCGTGACTTTGCCGAGGCCGTCGTCATCGGAGCCCGCATTCTATTCTCTTCCCGTAACTTCATCTGGCTTGTCACTAGTTACGGCATCGGATCATATGCACACCGCTACAACGATATTGGAATCCTGCCACAGATAGCGCAGAGATACTTTGGCAAGCCGTCGCTGTCACTGATCATGTGCTCTGGGTCCAGCATCGGCGAGTTACTGGGTGCCATTACGATTCTCTTCTACAACGAACGATTCAAGACACCAATGTTCTTTCTCCGAGTCGACGCTTTACTGTTACTCCTTGTCTGGGTCTTTCCATTCTGGTACCCATCGTCAAAGGATGTCAGTAATGCCCTCATCATCATGTGCTTGATGATCCCAATGTGTTACGCCTAGGCGGCTGGGGATGTTTCTGCTAATGCATATATTCAAGCTTCGATGACTCGCATGGAGTCCGTGTCGTCACGGGTCTCGTGCCTCAGTGCTGTTGTGTGCTTCTTGTATTGTTTCCAGGTGGTGATATACGCTGTCCTGAGCACGCAGCTAGGCAGATACTTGGACAGCCAAGGGGGGACTGAGATTGTGCAACAGCGATTGGTGTGGACTGTTAGTGTCCAGTACACCATACTGAGCGCAATCATGTTCGCGTCGACATTCATTCCCAAGGGAGCGTGCGCCATCAACCCGAAGCGGATAGGCGACCAAGTGCTGGATGAAGACATTGAAGATAACCTTACCCAGAAAAGCAGGCGTCTATCCGGGCGTGTCAAGTCCGGCACAGCACATTACGAAGAACAACCAAACATGATAATTCAAGAGACAAACACGGAAGATCCGGAGGGTCAAACAAGGTGTCGCTGCTCCGAGTGGTTTCACCGACATCTCAGACGAGGGTGGTTTCGTCCGTCTTCACCAGGATGTGAGGGATGTAATACAGAAGATGAGAAAGACCCGACTTGACGAGCCACCTATTGTCAATCCAGACCACTTAGCGAAATGCCGAATCATTGATGAGAACAAACAAACGCGGGAGACACGGCGGGTTTGTTGGACTCGACGGTCGAGGTGGAAACCTTGGCTACCATAGCACAACGACGAAGACAATAGATCCGACGCACAGGCTGTCGGAAGTCCACGAAGAACATAGCCTGTATGAAAATGGTAGATCAATAGACTTAATATTCATAAGTCTTCTCTCTTGGAAAAGAGGACGGAGAGTACCTAAATTGGCCTTGGTCGTTGAATATATGAACGGGTCAACCTCGGATCCGAAGGTAACCCTCACGTGCAGCGCCCCGGTGAATTGGTAATAATTGGCAGTGGTAAGTAATCGGTACTCGAACAAGTACAAGTACAAGTACAAGTGCTCGTGCACCTGAAGATCAGTGGAAGTGAGCGTGGAAGCGGAAAGACGAATTGCGACAGGCGAAATTGCATCCTTTTGCTCTTCCACCCAACGAAACTCCTAATCGGCCTTTTTCGCCCTTGACCCATATCTGTGTCGCCCACCATGATGGACCAACGCGAGCTGGAATCGAACGTCAAGGCCTTGACAAAGTGCATCGCCGAAAAAGAGCCACCCGAGAGCGCTCTAAAGCTACTCGAGACCCTGAAGAAAGATGCCTCCCCCACGGAGGAGATGCTGCGGGTAGGTCACTCTATGTCCCGTTAACCCCCCTCTTTCTTTGTCGCAGTATGCCACAGACCACCCGCCCTTTTCGTCCGCCTGGTTGCTTTTCAATAGAAGATTGCTGAAGCGTCATGTGGGCGGTTCGTCCATCTGAAGTGGTACATGCGCTGCCGCTTTCTTTGTGAATCACCCCAAAAGGATGGGTGGGAGGGTGGTTCAGCAATCGGACAATGCGCCCACTACTATAAAGCTTGACCAGACGGGCACCGTTACTGACATGCTTCTCCTTCGAATCTATCTAGTCTACCCGAGCAGGTGTCTTTGTCGGAAAACTGCGCGCGAACTCGAACAAGGAGATTGCCCGAGCAGCATCCGAGCTGGTTATGAAGTGGAAGAAACTGGTCGAGCAAGAGAAGAAGAACAAGGGCTCTAAAATGGGCTCACCAGCTCCAGCATCTCAATCATCCCCCGCCGCGGCACCGGCGACATTACCTGCGTCCAGCGGCGGCTCCAAGAAGAAGTTCGAGGGCGACCCGGAGAAGCGCAAGTTCGACGCTGACGGGGTGGACATTAAGCGCACCGATTCCAACACGCGCAATCAGTGTATCGGTCTTATCTACAACGGCCTCGCCTTCCGATCAGAAAAGCCTGCCGGCGATGTCATTGCCAAGGCTGTGGCCGTCGAGAACGCTGCCTACTCGCAATATAAAGGCGAGACGCCCGAATACAAGAAGAAGATCCGATCGCTTTTCGCCAACCTCAAGAACAAGTCCAACAAACAGCTGGGCGTTAACGTGCTGGCCGGGGACATTACGCCCGAGAAGTTTGTCGTCATGACAGACGATGAGCTCAAGAGCGAGGATCGCCGAAAGGAGGAGCAAGAACTGGAGAAGGAGAATATGAAAAAGGCGCAAGTGCCTATGGGCCAGAAGAGTATCAGTGACAGCCTCGAGTGCGGGCGCTGTAAGAAGAAGATGGTCAGCTACACGCAGGCGCAGACGCGAAGTGCTGATGAGCCGATGACAACGTTCTGCGAGTGCATGAACTGCGGAAAACGGTGGAAGGTAATTTTTTTTCTCTCCCTTTTCTTTGGTCAATCTTATTCTATCAAAGCGAAACAGTGTACTAACCGATCTTGTGTTGCTAGTTCTCGTGAGGATATGACTATGGGCGTTTTCGAATTGGCAGCGCAAGGTGGGCATGGAATCCTGGCAGTGTTATAGGCTGGGCAAAAACGGAGTTATACTAGGGAGAACGCAGACGGACCATCTTTTATTCTTTTTAAAAACGTCTTTTGGGGGAGGGACGGCCGATTCCCTTTCGCAAAAAGCAACATCAAGCCCCGTATCACAAAGAAGATACACCTTAAGATTAATCTTGTACCGATAGAAAATGGGGCTTTCTTAGATCGATCAGAGAGATTTGATGCCGATTTTGTATTTTATTTATTTACAGAAATAACTCATCAGCGAGTTTTAACAGCTTGCTATTTCTTGAATATGGATATCCCTAGCTCGTCAAAACTGTTCGCGACCTCCTCCTCCTCGAGGCCGAGCTCCTTGATGTGCTTCCAGAATTTACTGAGGTGCCTTGTGCCCGAGTCGCAGAGCACGGTGACTATTTGACTACCGGGCGGCAGCTTCATGGCGGCCTCGACGGCAGCGAAACAATTGACAGAGCTACTGCTACCGACAAAGATACCATCGTGCTCTACTAACCACCTTGCCATCTTACAGGCCTGCTCGTCGCTGACCTTGATAGCATCGTCTACAAGGTCTCTCCCCGCTTCAAAGTTCTCCGTGACGCGGTTAACGCCAATGCCCTCAACGATGGAGTCAACTTGCGATCTGCGTCGTGTACCCTCCTTCTCTGTAGACGAGTACATAACGCCATGCTTCACCTTGTTGTACAGCCCGCTGCCTTGAGGGTCGGCCAGGACAATTTTCACCTTGTCCATTTTGGCCTCTTCCTTGAGATACCGAGCTACGCCCGAAAGTGTGCCTCCCGTGCCTGCGCCAGCGACGAAGGCGTCCACTTGGCCGCCCGTCTGGTTGTAAACCTCGGGGCCCGTCGTGCGGAAATGCGCCTGCCAGTTGGCTTGCGATTCGAACTGGTCCGCAAAGAAGCCCTGACTCCCATCATTATGCACCTGCGCATGCTCCTTGGCCCTTCGCCGCGCGAGGTTGACAAAGTGATCGGGGCTAGTGATGGGCGCAACAGCTACGCGCTCTACAGTGGCGCCGAGATGCAGCAGCAGATCCGACTTCTCGAAGCTCTGGTCGTCTGGCATGCAGATGTGCGCCTTGTATCCTTTGGCTCGGGCTAGGGTCGCAAGCGATATTCCCGTACTCCCGACTGTTCCCTCATATATAGTATCCCCACGGTTGGGATAAATGAGGCCTTGCTTTTCGGCATCGCGGATGATACTCAGAGCAACACGGTCTTTTGGGCTATTACCAGCGCCGTTGAGGAACTCAGCCTTGGCGAGAATCGTCCGCCCTGTAGCTAAGGAGAGAGATTGGATCTTTATGAGTGGGGTGTTGCCTATACAGGCCTCGATGCCTTCGGAAGGCACGTCGTCGTGGCCGGCGCTGGGGCTCGTAGGGTTGGATTCGTGGTCTTCGAGCTGAACGGGCGGGCCCCAGAACAAGCTGTCTCGGCGGTTAGAGTTGTCTGCGCCAGCTGACGAGGTGGCTCTTCGCGCTCTCGCTAAGCGCTTCTTGCGCTGGTAGCGGCGCTCGAGGTCTGGGTAACAATCTTTGAAGCCGAGTGTGACGAGGATGCCTGCGGTGAAGGCGACGGCGATGGCGGCCGAGCCGTAGGCCTTGGGATGGTCGGTCAGGGCCATGGGGAGACTTCAACCAACAACTTCCATCATAGAGTAGGAAAACGGTCCCAGGAAGTTGGGATCGATTGGTAAGTATACGACAGTGAAGGAGGTTGGCACCTATGTATAAGAGGTGGGATGGAAGCCGGCTACCTTTTTTTTATGCGCCTGATGTCATGGGTTGTACGGGAGGTAGCGGACCCCTGTAACGGCACCAAACGGTAAGGGTACGACGCACAATGTACCTTTCCTTAAAGGAGGAACGGAACATCCCAATGCCGATCAGTTCTTGACTTACTACTAGTACTACTAGTATCGTCTCGAATCCCCATAGGAACTATTTCCATCTTCAAGCTCTTCATACCGAGCAGCACGGCAAATTCAAAGGCTGGCTTGGAAGTTCTGCAGCCACATCATGGATTCCCAATTGGTGGCGCACATCTTCCGCCAGCTATTCCGCCATCGTTCGCGAGGATGTCTGCATAATTTGCGCCAACAACAGCAGACTCTAACCGGTGCATTTGGGGATGGAGCTCGCGTCGCATCCCAACGGCGCCATTACGCCGGCCGACATCGTGCCTCGAAGGATCGTGGCATGAAGACCAACGAGAGTCGATGGCAGCAGAGGACCAACCTTTTGCCGGTGGATCGTACGGCCGAGTTTAATAGGTACCCGCAGCTCTCTATCAACGAGCTCAAGGCTCGGTCAGAACGGCCTCGGAAATGCAAGATGTTGATGAGAGACTTCGTGGACGGTACGTCTATTCTATTGCTAATCAGAGGCTACATCATTGTACATCATGTTGTTGCGCAAGAGAGTGGAGCTGACTTTCTCATAGACAGCTTATACAACCCGTCGTACGGCTACTTCTCCAACCAAGCCGTCATCTTCAGTCCCGGGGAACCCTTTAACTTCAATTCCATGCGCGATGAGCTGGAGTTCAGCTCTGAATTAGGCCGCCGATACACCGAGTTCGAGGATTATCTTGACGATACAGACGGCGAGAATGCGACGAGACAACTATGGCACACTCCGACAGAGCTCTTCCGCCCTTACTACGGAGAAGCCATCGCTCGCTACCTCGTGTCCAACTACCGCCTACATACCTACCCCTACGACGACTTGCTCATCTTCGAGATGGGTGCCGGTCGAGGTACTCTCATGCTGAATATCCTCGACTACATTCGTGCTGTGGACCCCCAAGTCTACGCCCGTACCAAGTTCAACATCATTGAGATCTCCCCTTCGCTCGCCAAGATGCAGAAGCACCACCTCATGTCTTCTGCCGAGTCGCGCGGCCACGCAGATAAAGTCGAGATTATCAACCAGTCCATCTTTGACTGGAAGCAATACGTGCCCTCACAGTGCTTCTTCCTAGCCATGGAGGTCTTTGACAACTTCGCCCACGACGCCATCCGGTACGACATGACCTCCGAGGAGCCGCTCCAGGGACACGTGCTCATCGACAGCGACAATGACTTTTACGAGTTTTATGTCCCCCAGCTAGACTCCCTAGCTGCTAGGTTCTTCCGCATACGACATGCCGCTACGGGGGGCAAGTATCCCAAGCCTTACCCATCCAGCGCTGCCCTACGTTATCTAGCCACGAGGATGCCTCTTGCTCCTAACCTGTCCCAACCTGAATTCATTCCTACTCGTCTCATGCAATTCTTCGACGTCCTTGAGAAGTATTTCCCGGGCCACCGGCTTCTGACGTCCGACTTCCACTCGCTTCCGCAAGCCATCCCAGGGCTGAACGCCCCTGTGGTGCAGACCCGCTATAAGAGGACCATGGTACCTGTCACAACTTCCTTGGTACGACCTCCCCTTTGATAATTGACAAATTTTAAGCCCTGCCCAGCTAACCGATTTTCTCAGGTTCACCAAGGATACTTTGACATCCTCTTCCCCACCGACTTCAACATCACCGAGGCCATCTACCGCGCCATCACCGGCAAGCTGACCCGAGTAGAGTCCCACGGCGACTTCATGAAGCGCTGGGCCTTTGTGGAAGACACTCAGACTAGGAGCGGTGAGAACCCGCTCTTGTCACACTACCGCAACGCCAGCGTTATGGTGACTGTATAATCAATGTTATTAGCCTAGATGTAGACTATTTTGAGTTGCTCAGCAGAGCACTTTTGTACATATGGAAATCTTAACAAGATGATACCCCTTTTTCTTGTGTACTATCGGTCTAGAATCATGGGGTAACTTATTTGTATAAAGGTGCGAAATCTTTGGTGAATGTCGTTCAAAATGATATCTATTGGAATCCTCAATCGAGGTGTTAAGCCTCTGCAAATGCCTTCCCATCCCGTTCTCCCAGTATATCACACCCAAATGACCCCTGAAACCCCTCTCCATCATGATGTTAAGTCCGCCTTCAAAAGTGAACAGAGAATTCCATTCCATTCACATCATCAATCAAAACAAATCCTTACTTTTTCTTCCATGCAATTGGCCCGTATCCCTTTCCTTCTGTCTGTCATCCTGATCTTACAACTTGAGCTTCTCGTTGAGCCACTTCGTCGCGGTCTCAACGCCCTCATCGATGGCTTCCGGCTTGGTGCCGTGCCCTTGTCGCGCGGGCTCCTTGCCTCCTGAGCGACCGCCTACAACCTCAGATACGGTCGAAGCCCATTGCTCGGCAGTGACACCCTGAGAAGAGAGATGCTACGTATTGTCAGTATATATAGTGTTTCGCCCTGATGGGAAATGCGGGGTTTGAGATGGACTTACCGTTCCGACATAGACGCCGTGAACAACGGCACCCTCTTCCTTGCTACCACCAAACAGGTACACGGACTTGTCCTTGTCCTTGTTCTGGAAGTGTTTGACAGCCTCTCCAAGAGCCTTGGCGTTGGCACCAATAGGCAGTCTTCCGACAAACCACTTGGCATCCTCGTTGGTCTTGAAGTACTCGACAGCCGTGTCCACAGCAGTCTTGGCCTCAGCCTTCTGGCGCTTCTTCTGGTCCGCCAAGATGTCGTTGTTGATCTTCTGGAAGCGCTTGTTCATCTCGTCCTTGGTGAGGGTGGAGACGATGAGCTTGTTGAGGTCCTGCGAGGTGACCTTGACCTGAGACTCCTTCTCGGGGCTGATAGGAAGGGCATCGAGAGCTTCGAGTCGCTTGTTGAACTCAGCGGCTTCACGCTGGACTTGGTGGGCAGCTTCACCAGTGTAGGCAATGATACGACGGATGCCCTTGGCGATACCGCTCTCCTCCACGATGACAAGGTCCTTGATTAGACCAGTCTGCTCAACGTGGGTGCCACCGCAGAACTCAATGCTGTACTTGCGCCACTCCTCCTTCTTAGGGTCGGCAAGCATGGTGTCAATATCCATGCCCAGTGACACGACGCGAACAGGGTTGGGGTACGTCTCGCCAAAGACAGCACGAACACCATTGATTTGGCGAGCAGCATCCAGATCGACATCCTTGGAGTAGATCTTGGAGTTCTGGCGGATGTATGCATTGGACATGTCCTCAATCTTCTTCAGCTCGTCCATCTTGACCTGGGCTTTGTGCGAGAAGTCGAAGCGCAGCTTTTCGTGGTCGACAAGGGAACCCTTTTGGTTGATATCGTCACCGAGAACCTCGCGCAGAGCGTGGTTTAGCACGTGTGTTCCAGTGTGGTTGTTGCGAATAGGGGCTCGGCGCAGCTCCTCGTACTCGCAGATGACTTCATCACCCTGAGAAAGAGCACCATATTCGATGTATCCGCTATGCAGGATGTAACCACCATAGTTCTGGGTGTCGAGAACCTTGAAGTCGACGGCACCGTCAATGACGATGCGTCCGGTATCCGCAACCTGACCACCAGACTCGGCGTAGAAGTTTGTCTTATCTAATAACAGACCCAGGGCAGTGTTCTCGGGCACGTCCTTGGTCGATGAGAGAAGGTTCTTGCCATCGTAGATGTGTTGAACCTTGGCTTTAAGGTCACCCTTGACAAACTTGGCATCGTCGTTTGTGCGGGGGGTTGACAGCTTCTGATCCAACTCAGCGATGCGATGGACATCAAGCTTGGGAAACTCCTGGACGTTCTCCTTAACAACCTTGCTAGCCTCCTTAGCCTTTTGCTTAGCAGCCTCAACCTCGGCTTCATCAATCTCCAGACCACGCTCCTCAGCCATCAACTTGGTCAAATCGACGGGGAACCCAAACGTATCGTACAAGCGCCAGACCACATCACCAGGGAGCTTCTTAGAGCCATCCTTGGTTTCCTTGGCGGCGTATTTCTCGAACTGGGCCTCGCCACGGTCCAATGTGCGTGCGAAAGCCTCCTCTTCCTCGTCCATGATTTCCTTAAGGTCCTGCTGCTTCGTGACTAACTCAGGGAACTCCTCGCCCTTCTGCTCCACTAGAGCGGGCAAAATCCTGGAGAATAGGGTACCAATCTCGGCTCCGAGGTACTTGCGCCCGTAACGAACACCACGTCGTAGCACACGGCGGACAACGTATCCACGGCCATCATTATTAGGCACAGCACCATCGACGATCGCGAAAGCAAGGGTTCGAATGTGGTCGGCGACAACACGGTAGGCCATATCAACTCCATCGGAATCATCCTTCTCGTACTTGTCGGTGTAGGGTCGTGCGCCTGTTACCTCCTGGATCTTCTTGAACAGCGGAGACCAGCAGTCGGTGTCGTAGTTAGAATTGACGTTCTGCATAATGGCAACCAGTCGCTCATAACCCAAGCCCGTGTCAATATGCTTGGCGGGGAGGGGCTTGAGGCTCTTGTCGGCCTGACGATCGTACTGCATGAAAACGAGGTTCCAGATCTCGATAACCATGGGGTCGTCCATGTTGACCAGCGAAGCAGCGTCGCGCCCACCAATCTTGTCGTAATGGATTTCACTACAAGGACCGCAAGGGCCCTGGTCACCCATCTCCCAAAAGTTGTCCTTCATGTTTCCTGGCAGGATTTGTTTCTCTGGGACACCAATATCCAACCACATCTTCTTTACCTCCAGATCGGGCTCGAGGCCGTACTCGGGGCTGCCTTCGAAATAGGTAACGTATAGGCGGGCGGGATCGAGTTTGTAAACCTTGGTCAGGAGTTCCCAGGACATCTGGACAATTCCTTCCTTGAAGTAGTCACCGAAGGACCAATTGCCCAGCATCTCGAAAAAGGTATGATGGTAGCTGTCCTTGCCTACATCGTCGAGATCATTGTGCTTGCCACCGGCGCGAATGACTTTTTGGGAATCGACCGCTCGTTTTAGACCGTACATGGGGTCGGTTTTGCCTACAGTACCAAGGAAGATGGGCTTGAACTGGTTCATTCCAGCATTGGTGAAGAGCAGGGAGGGATCATTTTGGGGGACGACGGGTCCGGAAGGAACTACATCGTGAAAGCGTCAGTGGGAGTCAATTAAGCAGTTACAAGGACTTTCTCAAATCCTTTAACAACCAAGAAATAAAAAATGAGAGGGAATTGCGACGTACCAACAGTATGATCCCTCTCAACGAAGTGGTCAAAGAAAGCCTTGCGCACGCGCGCGGCCGGCCACTCGAGGGACTCGGCCATGGTTATCCTAGTTGACGAGAAAGCCCGACGGCCAAGACCACGGAGACCCAGAGGACGGACAGCAGCGATGAATGCTCGGGAATGCAGAATTTCGACGTTGGACCGTGGGCGTGCGAAAGAGGCGAAAGAGGATGTAGGTGTAAATGCAGATGAAGACGAAAATGAAGATGCAGATGCGGGTTGACGATGGAGGGGCAGCGATGGCGGCGGAGGGGTTGAAGAATAGTGGAAAGTTATCCACGAATGAGTCAAGCCTAAGCCTAAGCCTGAGCCTGAGCGCCTGCCGTTCCAGCTGCTGCTGCTCCCGCTTCTGGCCGAGCCACGCAGCGCCCACATCATTCCCTCTTATCTCTATCTATCTCTATCTCATCCGCATTGCGCCTACCAAGTACGACCAATATCGCACCCTTCTTCTCTTCGTATCGTTCGACGTTGGGTTGTCGCGTCTGCCCCCGAGGATGAGGATGAGGTTGATGATGTTGTTAAACTAGTAGCTGAATTCCGGCCAGGCAAGGGAAAAAAAAGGAAGGGAAAATGATGCTGCCCGGACCCCAGCCGCCGCAATCTCCCTCGACCACGGCGCACTCCACCACCACCACCACCAACGCGCCGCCAGTACCAGCTACTGTGCACCACGATGGTCTGGTTGATGCTGGCCATGATGGACGAAGTGACGCTCAGCATGCAGGTCGCAAGCGCAAAGCCGACTCGCAAGACAATGAGCGCCTGTCTAAACGTCTAAGTCTACTTAACTTGGGTACGATGCGACACCCCGCTTCCCTTACCTCTCTTAATCCTCGCCATAGCTAACACGAACTCCTTTATTAGAAAAGAATGGCTCCAAGCTCTACGTTCCCGTCGAGAACCCTAATGCCGAGCCAATACCCGTCGATGGCAATCGATCCGCGACCGCGGCGCAGCCATCAGCGCAACCGCCGGCGCAAAGTCCAGAAGATTCCATGCAACTAGACGACTCCAAGTACAAAGTCTACATATACAACATAGACGATGAGCTCTCCTCAGACAATGACAGCGACGCCGCCGACGACGGTAAGCTCGTCTTCCTCCCGGACATAGAGAAGCATCTCAAGGCGAACCGCATCCCGCCCCGAGTGCTTGCCAACAACGAAGGCGAGCTAGCCGGCATGCAGATGGTCCTGTACAACGATCCCAAGTCACTAAGTGTGCCTGAGAACAAGGATAGTGTGAGGAAAGCGATTATAGAGTCTCGTAATCGTCTGCGGGAGAAGCAGCAGGGATCGCCGACGCCGGCAGGTGACACAAAGACTGAGACGGTCGTCGATACGCCGGTACAGTCCAATGGCTTCCAAGATACTCCCATACATGCTCCTCCGGCATCGGAGGCGATGGATATGGACGTAGATATGGATTAAATCGCTGTTCGAGGCCCATAACTGCAATGACAACCTAGTAACAAGACTCTACCAGTCTAGGCGCACAAGGTCAACATTTTCATGTGGGTGTTGAAGCGGGAGCATATAATGTTGATTACTCTTTATAGCAAGTACACATTAGGAATACAGCGAAGAATGTTTTTTCTAGCATGATGCCAAAGTCATCTCCCTCCCAGCTGCTAAGTTTTCGGCCCTTCTATCCTCTCCTCCTCGACGTCAGATACCCCGTGCTTCGCGCCAGCACCAATCGGCGGTTTGTCGTTAGGCTTAGCCCGCTCTGGCTGCAAACCCGCCTCTACATTCTGGGTGATAGCTCGTTTGTATTCGTCAATCGGCTTTGGTAACTGTGCAGTCTCTTGGACGTTTCGCGCTCGGGACTTGAAGCAGAAGAGTTTGCCGTATTTCCGCCAGCGGAAAGCAGCCCACCAGATGAACAGGGCAATTAGGCCAATGAAAAGGCCACCGACCAAGGCACCTATGATTCCAGCGATGATCGGATGCTCTTTCTGTTACTGGTTAGTATCTTCTGAAAGATTCTATCTCAAGTTGTAAAAGGCGAGGGTAAAAGGGTCAGGAGGACGTAGTAAAGTGAAAGAGGATGTTTCAATGATGGCCCAGTAGATCATACCCCCAGCTTCGCCAGACAGTCGATGAGGAAAACACGCTCGCTTTTGATGGACCGTACCAGTAGAATGTCAAACGGCGATCCAAATACGGTGTTCATCTTGCTGGGTACGCAACTCTTGATGGGTCGTTCAGGTATTTAATGATATATGAGATGGGAAAGTTGGGGGAGCGTAGAGAAGCAGGTGGTCGTTAAGTATACGGAGTTGAAGAGTCGGCAAAGGTAGTATCTTTGGTGACAATGGTCCCGTAGATGGTGTGAAAAGAAAGAGAATTATGAACGCCGTGCCTGTTGTTTGAAAAAGACGAAAGGTAGCAAGAGTAGGAACGGTAAGGCAGTAACAGTCGATGGGATGCGGGAAGACCAAACAAGCATAGAAGCGTCCACAGGAAAGAGGACGGTAGAAGAGAGAAAAAGACCCAGTAGCAGGAGTAAGAGTACTTCCATGTTACAGACCTCGCTACAAATGCAAACGCTTCAAACGTAACGCCCATCCCAGTCTACATACAGATGCACATCAACTTCGTCTTACAGTCCAATCCCTCCCGCTGCCCACCCCGGGAACCCATCCTCGGGGTTCGGCCTACCCCCCTGAGCCGGTGGCTGCTGGGGCGGCAAGCCCTGCTCTCTTCTTCTTTCCTCCTCGCGCTGGGCGTGAGCTTGCTGTATACGCTGCCTCCACCAAAGCAAAAATACCAATGCTGTCATAACCCCTATGATGAGAACGCTCTCGAGCACCCCGCCATCGTCAATGAAGTCACCTTCTCCGTCCCCAATAGTATCGTCGTACAGGTCATCCAGGTATACCCCCTCGTCGTAATCATAGTAAGCGTCTTCTTCAATAAAGTTGGCTATCCACTCAGATAGTGACCAATCCTTCTTCGTTTCTGCACAGTCCGGGTCAGCTTGAGAGGGAACGAGTTCATTTTCAGAGTCACTTACTTGGCTCCTCTTGAATGGAATGAATATCGCCGTGAGTTAGCGTATTCCATGCGCTACGAATACGCAGCTTCAATAAGCTCAAGGTCACAGGCAGGTAAGCCTCCTTGTTTACCATCAAAGCATGGTCATAATAGCGTTTAGCTAGATGAAAGTCTTGCGTGAGCCCAACGCCATTCTCATGCATCCAGCCTAGATTGAAGAGGGCCTGGGCGCTCTGCGAATGGTCCGAAGCAGACACGTAGCATTGCACAGCTCTGCTGACGTCAGGCTCAGCGCCAATGCCGTAGAAGTAGTAGTCGCCCATCTTCACCATCGAGTCGATGTTAGACTGTCTAGAAGACCGGGTCCATTGGATGAGAGCGAGTTTCGTGTTCTCCAGAAGACCATTAGTGTGCTTGTGGCTCTCGATACCAATCTTTTTGCGAATCCAGCTAGCAACCGGCAATGTAGAGCCCTCCGAGTCTAACATGTAAGCCACATTAGACTGTGCTCTTTCGTAACCTTGCTCGGCCGATAGGAGGAAGCCGAGGAAAGCACTCTCGTAGTTGCCAGCTTTGTACGCATCGTTAGCTTCGGCCCATGTCGAAACCAAAGGCTCAGCTTTTTCTGCAACGTTCTTGTAATAGTTAAGTGCAATCGTGCAGACCTTCTCGCGGCCGACAGCATGGTGCACGAGCTCTCCTAGGTAGTAGTGCGCTTCGATATGTCCATATCTAGCGGCGAGCTCGAAGTAGTTGTTGGCAACACGCAAGTCCTCGGCACCACCCTGGTCGAGGTGCAATCGTCCCATTTCCACTTGCGCGGGAGCGTAATCCTGATCAGCTGAGGCTTTGAAGAGATTCATGGCCTTCTTAATGTTCTTCTTGCCGCCGTAGCCATTAAGGAGCATCAGCCCCAGACCATGCTGCGCTAGGGGATCGCCGTGGCTAATACCACGCTCGAACCACTGGTAAGCTTTTTCGAAGTTCTGCGGCACGCCTTCGCCTCGCAGGTGCATGCGCCCCAGATAAGCAGCAGCCATACACGCAGTCTTCTCAACACCAGGCTTGTAGTTCTCGACAAGGCGCCCATCTCGCCTCCAGTACCGCGATGCTACAGCATACATGTACTTTCTAGCCTGCTCAAAATTTCGCTCAAGGTCTCGCTGACCCTCGTAATATCTTCTTCCAAGGTTGAAAGCAGCCTTGTAATCTCCCTTCTGCGACATGAGGTCCAAGTACTCAATGACGTCTCCAATAGCAGCATTTGCGTCCGAGTTGAGGTTTGGCCTAAAGGCATTGATTCCAGCACTCGAGGCGCTTGCGCCTTCTCCGTAGATACCGCCATGATCATCGGCAATCCGCCAACTTCGGGGAACCCATATGTTACCTCCAGGAGGGCCAGACCGATACCATTCTATGGCTTTATCCGCAACTCGCTTGTAATGCTCGACAGCCTTGTCGCAACTCTTCTGGGCTCCAATACCGGCCCAGTGACGGTAGCCAACGGCCATCTCCGAACGTAGATGACCGCCCGCAGCAGCGAAGGTGTGGTGCAGGAGAGCCTTCGCCTGGTCTTGAGGGACCACGTCGGCAAGACCATTTGAATAGTAGACTCCCAACATGTACTGTGCCGATGCATTGCCGTGGATCGTTGCGAGAGAGTCGTAAAGCTCGAATGCAGCGTGAAGATCTCGTGGATGGTTGTAGTGTCCGAAGAAGTTCATCTCGGCCAATGTGAAGATGGCATCAGAGTTGTTCTGTGAAGCGGCATGCTTGAGAAGTCTAACGGCCTCAGAAACAGGCCTGCTGAGTGTTGATGATGTTGTAGTCTTAGATTGGGTAGGCGCGGTGACTGGTCCCGTTGGTATCGTCTTAATGATATATTGCATCGCTAATGAAAACACGCCCGTGGGTTTATGAGTCGGATGATGCGGCATCTTGGGAACCGTACGGAGCTCTTGGAGAGCTGCATGGTAATATTCGGCGCCTTTTCAAACAGTTAGTCCAGTTCTTGCGTAGCAATTCGAGGCAGTTTGCCTCCTTACCATGTTGCTGGGCTTGCTGGTGTTCCCGAGCCACAACTTCGATTTCTGGCTTGTTCCCGGTGTCCTTGCGTTCACCGTGAGGATTATTACTGCCCTTATCCCCAAAGCCGAAGTTCCAATTAGCCTCGACTACGGCGATGGCCTGTAGAAGCACTACAAAGTGGGCAAGTAAGCAAGACACTCGAGGGAACTGCGAAAGTGGAAACGCCGAGGATAAACTTACAAAGGAGCCATGTCAGTGGCTTTCCCATGCCGGGCAAAATCACATAGAAGAGTCCAAATGACGGACCCTTACCATGACTGTAGGAGTGGAAAATTCAAGCCTAAGCAAGTTAGTTGTTGGATGATATGATAGAAGTCGCGGGGTGGTCGCAACAAGCCGGTTTACAAGCTGTCCACTTTGCGCTGATGCAAATACCCGGTACAGTGTCCTACGGTAATCCACCTCATCTTAGTGGTGGTGCCTGAGAGATGACTAACACCGCCACATGGCCTCATTGTGCATCCAAACGGGTAGGTCAGCACAGGGACGCATTCCTACATCAACAGAGAACGTAATTTTCCAGTAAAATAGCCGGAAGAATCCTGCAGCTTATTCGTTGCTCTCAAAGTGCTCTTTATCTCTTACAAAGGTCTAAATGTATGTCGTTGTTGGGCAACAAAGCTGTGCGGCTCGGAGGTCATTTGTAGATCCCAGACGAAATGTGGCTCTAAGCTCTCCCAGTTGTGGCTGACGCCCTCAACGCCACAGTTCACGCGAGAGCGCGTTAATGGCTTGAGTCTTCGCGTCGTCTATCGCGTCTCCTTGTCAGCTCCCCTAGCTTGGTGCACGCACGACCAACTACTTCAACGACTCACGCCCAACTTTGTTCTAATGCTTCTTCATTATCCACAAAATTCTTTCTTGCTCCTTCTTGACGGAGCTTCCGGGAATTCTTTCCGGTTATCCGTTCTTTGAGATTCTCCTTCTCTTTCTTCCAACATTGAGCTATTCAAACTTTCGAGAGGCCTACTCTGCCGCCGAGGCCTCCCTATCCGTACTCGTTCCATACACCACACCACAAGCAGAATGTCGACAACACTCAAGCGCAAGGCCGACGAGGCAGCCGGCAAGGCCGATTCGAAGAAGCCCAAAGCCAATGGCAACATCGCCTCCTTCTTCGGAGCTCCGAAGCCTGCTGCTACCAGCAATGGTGGATCAGGCGCTCCTGAGCCACCGCAGACGAAGTTCGACAAAGAGAAATGGGTTGCTAGCTTAACACCCGAGCAGAAGGATCTCTTAGACATGGAGATCAACACAATGGATCCCAGCTGGTTGGCTCAGCTAAAGGACGACGTTGTGACCAAGGAGTTTCTCGACCTAAAGAAATTCCTAAAGCAGGAGACGGCGGCGGGGAAGAAATGGTTTCCACCCGCGGAGGACGTGTACTCATGGTACGAGGCACCATTGGCTTCACTATTTTGGTTTTGTATTCTAATTCTTGCCTAGGTCCCGGCACACGCCGTTCCACCAAGTCAAGGTGGTTATTCTCGGACAGGACCCATACCACAACAATAATCAAGCCCACGGCATGGCGTTCTCCGTGCGACCACCTACACCGGCGCCCCCATCGCTGCGAAATATGTATATTGCTCTAAAGAAGGATTACCCTACCTTTATTCAGCCGCCGGATCGGGGTGGCCTACTTACGCCATGGGCTGACCGCGGCGTGCTTATGCTCAATACATGTCTCACAGTGCGAGCACATGATGCTTTCTCCCACGCCAATCGAGGCTGGGAACGCTTGACGGGCAAGGTCATCGACCTCATCTCGAAAAAGCGCACGCGCGGGGTTGTCTTTATGGCATGGGGAACACCAGCCGGAAAGCGAGTGCAGTCGATAGACAAGAAGAGACATCTCGTTCTCAACAGTGTTCACCCAAGTCCGCTTAGCGCATCCAGGGGGTTCTTTGACTGTCATCATTTCAAGAAGGCCAACGAGTGGCTTGTCACCCGTTATGGAGATGAAGGGGAGATCGACTGGGCTCTCGTCCCTAACAACACGACCAAAGCCCCTCCGAAAGTTGAGAAGGAGGCTGAGAAGGTGAACAAGGTGACTGGTGCTACAAATGATGAGGCCGATATTGAGAGTGGTGACGAGGAAGCCCTTGAAGAGGCTTTAGCTCTTGCCGAGGAAGGCGTGAAAGACGAGAAAGAAGAGAATGACAAGAAAGACGAGAAAGCTTAAGCTAAGGCACAGGCACAACTAGTCTCAGCGGGGGCGTGGTTCCGGATTCCGGGTGTGTTTTTTTGGCGTTCTATCGGATCTACATTTGTACTATATAGGCAATCGGTTCGTATCATTTGAGGGCATGCTACCTAAGATCCAGGTATGCAGCCCGGCGGAGCTTAGATATTACAGGGCGGATGGAAAATGGGACAAGCGGGCTGTTCATCTGAACTCATTTTCGGAATATCGAGTACTACTAATTTGTGACCAGCCACGCTAATGTCACATCGTACTCGCAACCAAGGTATTCTCACACGAATACACATAAAACATTCGAATCGGAAGGTGAGCTTTTGATACGATACTTGACCTGTGCCCACGTATGACCAACCTTGATGGCTTGGGTAGCCGAGACATGATCCGGTTTCACAATGAAAAGATCCGGAGGGGTTTCACTGCTACCTGCGGCGCGGCTGCGACTGTGTCATGACGAACACAGGGAGAAAAGACCCTTGGCTGTCACAGCCTGCTTTTTTTCTCTCTTTCCACGCGTCGCGTTAATTAAGTCAGGCACCGCACATCTTAACGTACGTATGAAGTGCATTGGATGAGATGGTGCCAGCTCATTGGCGACCCCTGGTTAGTGGCCGCAGAAGTTATCGTCCAGAGTGATGAGTTGGCAAACCCAGCGCATACACTCTGACGAATGAACGTCGCAAAAAGGGGTGCGAAGACTACGAAATGAAGACTAAAAACCTGCTTTGCTCGTCGCGCTTGGTAGGCTTGCACGGCTGGCCTTCTACGAGTACGGTCGGAACCGTTGGGCTGTTAAAAACGACGGCGCGCGGCGCTACTGCACAGGGTCTCTGGCATTTTGATGATCCCGACAGACGGGTTCAGTTGATCATTTCGGGAGGGTTGTGTTCAACATCTCTTTTAGTTCGGGGCAACGCCATTTCGCAAAGGGGGTTGTGATAGGATGAGGTGTGACGTTGGACACGGAAGCTGAATCGGGTCGCGCAGTGGTCAAGACATTCCCCGAACCAGTGATTGGGCTGAGGCGTAATTGGTGGTCTCTTTTCTCTTCTCGTCCCTGTACGTACGAGTATCGTACGGAGCTTGCCTTGCTTGGGACGGGAAGCCAGTTCATGGGTGCAGGGTTCTTAGCTGAACATCACTGCAGCTACTATGGGCTTGTTCCGGCTCCGCGTTATTGGTGGCCGTTCTTGGTGTCGCTGGGAGTGATTTCCCCCTGTGCTCGCTCGCGCTGATAGTAATACTCGTAGTATTGATTGAAGGTGAGAGAGCGAGCAACGACGACGGCGACGGCGACGGAGTACTCGGAGGGACCTGATAATGGCAATGTGACGGATGCTGAGGTGCAGGTGCTGGATCGAAAAGGAAGACGACCCAGGGCGATATTAGCATCCAGGTCTGGCTATATTCCGTAATACTGAGAGTCGTTGACCCCAGGTAAGGTACGTTACCGTAAGTACTATGTAAGATGATAACATGTACGAGTACGGTAGTATACGTAGTGTGTAGGACAGCTCACAGCACCTGCATAGAGGCTGCATATCGCACATGTAGGACGTAATTAGTTGGGTAGCAACAGTGTTATATGGAGACATATGTGATGACGGTCGGCGTTAGGTGTAATATGTACTACCAGTAGCACACACGAGTACGGACGGTACTTGGAGACGCTTGTTGTATCGTCGCAATTTGTATGGGTTGTACTTGTATGGGGCTTTTTTTTCCCAGGTTCCCTTGGGTTTCCTTGGGCCATGATGAGAACTTGAGCTTGAATGACGGTTGGCACTAAACGGGCTAAAATTGGGCCCTTTCTAGGGCCATCCAATTTCAGGGCCAAGCATCCTCCTACCAATACTCGTAGATGGACGTATTATGGGGCCATGAGCCCCTGTCTTTGCTTGTCCGTCCCTGGCCCGATGCCCCTGAGCAATTGAACAATCCCTCCTTTAGAGGCTTCAATGTTTGAGTGGCAGTGGACCGCTACCTAAGCACTACGAGTACGAGTACAGTACCTTAAGGTAGCAGACTGTAGCAGACTAGACGGAACAGCGAATGCTCACCACTACTGGCACTGGCACTGACGCCCACTCATGCCGCCGCCGCTGCTGCACTTCTCGCGCGCTTGAGTGTGTCGTCGTCCCTCACAGCCATACGTTTTCTCCATCCACCCCATTCATTCATTCACTCATTCGGTCAATCGATGAATTGATTGATTGATCGCCTGTTCGTTCGCTCATTCGCCGCAGCTGGCCTTCCTGTGTATCTCTTTTTCTCTCTCCGCGTTGCGTTTGTCCATTCCTAAGCTCCTCCACAGCGTCAAGTTGGACAGGACCCTGAACTTCGCGACGATAACTTCACCTCTCTCTTTACCTAAATTTCCTTCCGTTCTTCTGTTGATTTGTTTGCGCGTCTCCTTCTTCCATTCAACCGGTCGCTTGATGAGACGAGACTGTAGCCTTGGTTCATTTTTGCCTATTCTATTGGACTGCAAGGTACGCACGCCTACCAGCTTGCGCATAGACATCCCGCTCCCAACCTACATGCTATAGCCAGGTCGACTATAATGCGATCGACTTATACCAGGGGGCGCAGGAGCTGACAGACCATCAGGCCAACTACTCGCCTTCACCGACCTCAGACAGCAATCATCATCATAACGATTGAACGTCACGACTGTCACCCCAATAGCAAAAACGCCCAGAGCAACGCCGTCACAGCCATAGTTTTCTAGCACCAGTCGATTCAGGGGCCAGCGATTCGCAGCCCAACCCTTTGGCAAACGGCCGAAGAAAAAGAAAAGATATACCCCAAGGCACACGCCCAACTTTAAACCCGACTCGCGTTTTCCAGAGGTCGGACGCTACTCTCGGCCCTGATTGTACACGATCTTACGAAAACTCAAAAAAAATGCCGGGACTCTTCTCCCGCCTTAAGGGCAAAGATGGCTCAAAGTCGAAGAAGAAGAATGCCATCAACGACCTCGCCAACCAGCAGCCAGCCAAGCCGCAGTGGGAGGACGCATGGACACGGAAGACGGTCGAGCCCGAAGAGATTCATGACCTAATAAGAGGCTGTACCGAAGAGCTCAAGTCGCGAGGTATGGACCCGATCGCCGAAGCCCTTTCCCCCAAGCCAATCGAAACATGTATGCTACGGAATCTAACCACCATCGTGCCCAATAGCGCTCGACCTTCCCTTCCTTTTACTCCCGTTCCGCCCAACCTCCGATCCTAGCGCAGTGCGCACGTTCGTCCGACACTATTTCGATCAAAGTCATCCTCCGCAGGGTGAGGCGCTAGCTCATGAACTTCGCCTAGTCGAGCCTATGGTGCGTTGCCCACATGTATACCGAGACTCTTGTAGAGAGCCCAGCTAATGCCACAAACAGGTCCTGTCTGGAGTAGTAAAATGGTGCTGGAGTCGCATTGCGGGGGGTATTGTCGGCTGGGATGCCTACGAGCTGTTCAAAGTGGGAGAATATGGTGCGTAGCGATCCAACCAACTCTGCGATCCCCGTTGCGCAGCAATCGCTAATACAAAGCTTCTCTAGACTCCAACATGGCTCGAGACTCGTTCAAGACTTTTATCCCTATCAGCGTCGAGAATGGCGCGCGGCAACGCATCATCTTTGACTACTTCGACTTGCTGGCCGCCATTGCCGCCCATGGCAAGTCCAACGGTTTGGGAGGACGCAAGCTATCGCGCATGGCGGCTTGGTGGGCTTTCGAACAGAAAGACACCGGCAATGGCTTTGAAGGCGGCTACAACGCTTGGCAGAGGTATTATCGTGATCTCGCTACGACAAATCACGTATGATGAGGCTAACTCGGAAACTACAGCGCCGCGGATGCGACCAGCCACTTGTTCTTCGCCTACCTGAGATCTCTTGCCCCCGAGCAGAACTTGACAGGCATTACGATGCTTCCTCGCTCCCTTCAGAAGCTCGTCCAGGAGACCGAGTACCCTCCCCAGAGGCCCGAATTGATGATGTCGAGAACCAACAAGGTGGTCATGATCGTCGAAAATGTGTCCCCCACGCCTTTTGCCCTTTTGCGAAGAACCAATCACTTCCAATACCGCGACTCCGACCGAGCCCTGCAAGAATTCGCCGACTACGAAGACCCCATCCAAGCCTTGACGGAGGAGTGTAGGCGAGTTTTGAAGGCTGTGTCGGCGGCTAACCAATCACAAGTCTCAAGCGCGAAGCACTCAACAAGTTTGCGCGACGCATCGTGGTCTCGCTTTGAGGATATTGGTTTCTCGAGCGCCTTGGTGGAAGACGAGATAGACGACGATAGCCCGCTTGCGAAAAAGCCCGAACCTGCTGTTGAAGGACTCAAGACCAGCCCCTCATCTGGGAACACGGGTCTTGGCCGTCCGACGACGCCTTCATGGGCAGATTTCCTCTCCTCCGGCTTCCTCGATGACAATAACCAGCAAAGGTCGAATCTTTTGCTGCCCCCGGACAAGGTCCTGCCCCCCTTGGAGACTCAGACACAGAACCGGCAACGAAGCTCCCAATCACACCGCCCGCGACTCGAATCCGACCGTGACCTGGACCCCGGCGAGCTGGCAAGCATCACATTTATCGATCTGGATGATGCTTTCTGGTGGGTGTGGATGAGCAGTCTGGCGCCAGAGGAAACAGCTGAGAGGAAGGCCGCTTTTGGCCGTTGTGCCGTTGTGGAGACCAAGATTCGCAGTAGCCGCTGGTTGGTAATGGAAGAGATGGTCGCCGGCGCCGCCCCTGAACCGCAAGAAGGTGCCTACATTGCTGAGAAGAAAGGTTTCTTCAGCTGGACTCGTAGGGGGAAGACTTTGGGCCGACGCAAGTCGTTAGGGAAGCCAACTGAGGGACGAGACAAGAAGCAACCTAACACTTTCGGAACCAGCAAGACGAGTATCGGACCCGACACCCACGCTAAGATCCAAGCCAAGGCAGCTCAGCTACGCGCCGCAGACGACCGCGAGAAGCAAGAGGCTGCCAATGCCCAGCGAAGAGGTCGTGGTCCCGACACAGCAGATAAGACTGCGAGCGTGATGACGATGCAATCTAACCTGGTGGGCGAGGCCTCATCAGCGATGAAGTGGGTCAAGAAGTACGACAAGGGAGCAATTAAGGATGCGTACATGGCCAACAGCAGCGCTGGTCGTGGCACGGCTCTGTCGCCCGTACCTACGGAAGACACCAATGGATATGCAGAAACCAACGGGTCGTTCAGGGAGACCGCAAAGACCCCAGAGGTTCCAGAGAAGAAGCTACCTGAGCCTGCGCCCAAGCCTGAAGTCAAGCCTGAGCCTAAACCTGAGCCTAAGCCTGAACCCAAGCCGGCTGCTGCGAAACTGACCAAGACTCCCGTGTCTCCCGCACGGAAGCCGGTGGGTGCCCCAGCGCCCGTCGCATCGCCAGTCTCTAAGGCTTCTCCTGCTCCTGCTCCCGCCCCGGCACCCGCTCCAGAACCCGAACCGGTGGTGGCTGAGCAGCAAGTGATCCCGGAGAAGACTAAGGAGCCGACGCCGGAGCCGGAACCAGCAGCTGAGCCTACTCCAGCTCCTTCGGCAAAGGAGGAGCCCAAGCCCGAGGCTGAGACAAGCAATGGCGCCGCAGCTGCTCCTGTTGAGCCTGTGGCCTCCCCTGAGCCCCCGAAGGAGAAGTTCAAGGAGGAGAAGAAAAAGAAGGGCTTCCGCAAGCTGTTCAGCCGTAAGAAGGCTCCCAAGGAGGAACCGGCCGCCGACCTTGAGGCGACTCGCAAGGGTTCAGTGGCCACCGAGGCATCCGTTCCAGAAACCCCTTCGCAGGAAGTAAAGGAGGAGGAGCGACCAGACACTCCCAAGGCCACCGAAGCTAATCAAGCTAAGGATGGTGAAGCTGACGGCAAGGAAGAGGAGGAAGCTAAGCGCGAATTCTCACGCTTTGATCAAGGGCCTCTAACGGACCAGCCAGCTTTCGTTGGAGAGGAGGACGATGAAGGCGATGCCACGCCTCCTCCCATCGCTCGACGACCTCCCAAGCGCCCCGATCCTGAGGCCCCGAAGGAGGAGCATCTCAGCCAGAGTGCCAGCCCTGGCGTCCAGGACCGCTGGGCCCAAATCCGAAAGAACGCTGCTGAGCGCTCTGCCAATTACCAACGCCCCGAGGAGGAGACCTCGAAGACCTGGCAGCAGAGTAGGCCTGCGCCCAGCAACAATGCGGACGACGATGACACAAGCGGAGAAGAGAGTGAGTTGCCAGTTTTCTGTACTTGATGGAAGGATGCTAACATTACATAGCTATTGAATCACGCGTAGCTCGCATCAAGGCTCGCGTCGCCGAACTGACCGGCTCCATGGAAGGCGTGCAGGGCCCAGGGACTGGCGCTCAAGCTGGTCAAAGCCCCGGCGGCTCCCCGTCTCCCAAACCTGCTGCTCCTGCCCAGCCTGAGCAGTAATCGTTCGAAAGCACATTCTCATAACTAACTGGCGGGCGTTTCACTGAACTACACATCTTGTCTTCTCACGTCTCATTTCGCCCAAAGAGAAATCTATTGATCCTATTTCTTTGTTCCAAAAAGCCTTTTTCGAAATCGACGGACGACGACTCAGTTTCTTTACCCCCGGCTAGTGTATTTTTTTTTTCTTTCTCATTTTTGCTTTCCTTTTTCGTTTATCTAATACCAAATTCTTTCGACTTGAAGACAAAAGTGCGTGTTATGTGGTTGTCTATAGTTTGCAGATATGGGATGGTACTTTTAAAACACTCATCAATTTTATTGTCTCATTTCAGTTGCTGCTGTTACTTTGTTAAGCTATCGTTCCTTTGAGCCTCGCTTGCGTTTTACCTTTCTGAACTCTCCCTTTTCTTCTACTCTTCATGATACCAGCTAGAGAAAGACAATTATAGCCAAGCAGCAGTGTTGGGCGGGATGTTATACCCTAAGACTTGTCGTTTCTTGAAGTTAACTTTTTGCTATACCATCTTATATTTTCCTTCAGCTGGTTTTCTCGTTATGTTAAAGACCTAAACAGAAATTGCAATTGAGGCGATCCTGCCAGCGTTTGGCATTCAGGCAAGATTCCGTGTCAAACAATACTAGATAAAAACTTTATCATTTCCTCCTAATGCGTGTGCAGGGTTTGCAAGCGACGAACCACACATAGGTTAATTCTACTGTCTACTTAGGGACTATCGTTGCTAACCATAGAGATGCCGCGGTACTCCTCGTCATCCGAAGCGTTGGAGCCTGGGGTGAGAGGCCGGGACTGTTCCGTCTGTGCGCCCGCAGATCTTGTAGTAGCAGCTGCCTGCTTCGGCGCCTGAGTATCCTCCTCTTGCTTTCTGGGTCGCGCTGGAAGCGCCGGCTTTTCTTCATCATCATCTACCTTCTCAATAGGAGGAGGAGGCAATCCTACAGCAGAATCATCCCCCTTCTTCTGTTCAGGGTTGAGACCGGGCGGGGAGATGGTGAGTCCGCGCAGCTCCTCAGAAGGTGACATTTGACCTTCCCCCTTTTCTTTGTTCTTGTCCTGAGTCTTGGCTGAGCCTTCTGCCTTCTCGTCATTCGTTTCTGCACCATCAAAGTCTACAAGTTTGCCCTCAGCATAGTCATCCTTCATCCGGATGACATCGTCCTTCTCGATCTCCTTGCTAGCCTTAACCGCAATGAAGCCACACTTGCGGAGAATCTCGCCAGTGAGCTCGGGATATCGAAGATGACCGCTGACGAATTCGCTGAGGTCCAAGTTCTCAATGCCGTCTACGTCTTTGATGGGTTGCAGGCCCGCGATACCCATATTGAGCGTGTACATGCGATAGGTGAATCCCAGAACCATGTCGTTCTCTGAATATACGTTGAAGATCTTACCGGCGACCACGGTGCGAAGAGTTCGCCAGTGAGAGGGTGCCGCAGGCGCAGGCGCTCCGATGATTACCACTGACTCGATAAGACCGAAGGCGTGGCGCTCGGCAAGGGTCTGGAGACAAGCGTGGATAGCAGTAGCACCAAGGGAGTAGCCAATGAGAGTAACAGGTCTTTCACCTTGGACTCTGTTGATGAGTGCATCGGCGAGAAGCTGACCAGCTTTCCTTGAGCGATTGAGACCACGGCTGAAAGGGTTGTCGACTTTTGACGCAGCACCAAGGACTTGGATAGGCCAAAGCGCAGCCCACAGCGTGGCGAAAACAGTCCGCTTAATGACCTCCGACCTGAAGGTATTCCAAGCAGCCGACTTGACAAGCTCCCGGAATGCAGTACCAAGGTTGATGAGGGTTGCCAACTCGTAGCGCAGTGCGAAGACTTCCGTCTCTGAGCTCAGAACTCGCCAGGGCTTGACGACATCGGCTTCTTCGTTGAGCCAGCCATTGATGCCGATGGTGAGACGCAGACGACGGCTTTGTTTCTCTTTCGAGCTCTCGTCTTTGAAACTCTTTCCCCATTCCTCTTGTAAGGGTATGAATTTGAAGTCCTCGACTTCCTTTGCGTAGCTGTCCATCATTTCTCCCTAGGCGACGTTGTCAATAAATGTACATCAACATGCTAACAGCCGGCTGTTAATATTTTTTGGGGAGGCTTACCGTCATTTTCGCTCCATAAGCACCGAAAAGAGCACCTACTAGGGCACCATTCATCCAAAAGATGCCCAAGAAGCTAGCGACTCCTCCAAGTCCTATTCCACCAAGGACACCACCTAGAGCACCAGCAACCAGCGGTGCAGCCAGACCTCCAGTAACACCTATGACAGCAGCACCAGCGACAGAAGCAAGGCCGACCTTCCAAACACGGCCGAACTTATTCTCTTGCCGGCGTTTATCAGCTTCGGCCTCTGCTGACATGGTAGCCTCCTTCTGCTTTTCATCCGTATTGGACGATTCCATCAAGGTATTGGCGATCTCAGTCTCCTCCTTAATAACAAAGGATTGCGGGAGCTCGAGGGCCGAGGCAAGATAGAGGGCCAGCACTCGGGAATGCGCAGAGTACTTTCCAGTGGATAAGAGCAGGAGGAGCATGCAGCTCAGGGCCTCCTTGCGGTCCTGCAGCGGGATGCCCGCCAAACGGTTGGGGATAGGGTGATAGAGCATCTGCAGCGAGTAGAAGTCCTCTGATTTCTTGACGGGTGCTTCGCCCAAGTTCATCAAGTCTTCTCCCTCCTCTGCCGTGTCGACCTGCTTCTTCTTCATTTCCTCAGCTCGCTTCTTGCGCTCACCAATAATTGTGTCGGTATCTTCTGCGCGCACAATCTCTTCCAATCTTGGCATAAAGTCCATCTTCCAATCGACAATGCTCTTCATAGCGGCCTCCTTGATAGCAGCAGCCTTTTTGGCCGCCTTGCCGGATGGCTTAGGCGGCGGCTGCTGCTGCTGGGCGGGTTTGGGTTTGTCATTGTCGCCCTGGGGAGTGCTGGTGCCGCTGCCCTTTGGAGAGTTGTCCGTGTCAACGGGGCCAAAGTCACCGGATGTTGACTCAATCTGCGTGAGCATGTAGTTGGTTATGTCGTCAACAAGGCTGCGAAACGCCTTACGGCGGGCAGGCTCAAAGTTGATGACGATCTGGCGGGGATCCGAGCATAGGGGCGCCATGTTGGGCAATGACTCTAGCTAGGCCTTCAGCCGTCTTCTTTGATGGGATTGTTTTACTTCTTCAATGTTTTGATGAAGAAGGGAAGTTGAGCGTTTGAGATTAGGAGGCTGTTGACTGCGCCTCAAGCGCTGAGGATCGGCATTTGTGTTCAGGTACCAGCTGGATTCCTGTTTATGAGCTCTACTAGTACAAGTAAGTACTATCTAATAAGGCAGTAGGTGAGTAAGTGAGACTGGATCCCGTACGTCATCGGGACTAAAAAGCACGGACAGGGAACCGACTCAACAAGGGAGAAGATGAAGTAATAATCTCAGGCACATCAATTCCAGTGCAGTTAAATAATTTCAGAATCTAGGGAAAGCTTTAGAAACCGAATTTGAGGTGTGATGATAGAATTGACTGTCCACTTGCAAGAGGGTGCTGGTTCCCGTTTACAGTGCAAGTTAGTACGGTTAGTGACTTACAGCTTGTGGTGCGCGCGACCTACCCGGAATACCTTAGGTAGGCATCCAAGGAAAGGGAGGAGAAATCAGAATTGTTGGTAAGATCATTCGCAATTTGCTTTGGAAATATTTCTAAGCATCAAGCTGATAGTTTTGCTTTTGCGATTGGTATTTCCTTGGTTTCTCTCTTGGACGTGCATCGCTAGTATTCCATTATTTTGAACAGCACCTAAGGCCAAATGCTAGCAACAACCTATATTGGGGAGTTTTGAACGAAATCCAATTTTATCTTCTATTTCTTCTCGTCCAGTACGTAAGGTAGGTAAAGGAAGTAATGAATATTTAAATAAAATACAAAGAACAAGAACAATTATAAAAAAAAGCACATAAGTTAGAAATATCTAACATTTAATTTAGCCGTAAATGCTTGCCCGTATTGCTGATACTCACGAGGCCTCGTTAACCCTTTGGCGGGGAGGTTGGAGCCGATAAGCCAGCGATAAGCGGCGCGGGTTCCCGTCCCCACCAAAAAATTTCCAGCCTGCCCGCCTGAGTTCGAGACCATTTCTATATCACTTCTCGTAGTCGCAAACCTCCAACCATTCGAACATTTCGACTGCAAAGCGCGGCAATCATCTATAGGCGCTGCGAAGAGGGAACCAGTCTCCCTAGAAACGGCTGTAATGAACGCTCACGCGATTCTCTCCGCCCAAGGGTGGAGGGGACACGGCCACTCCCTACACAAGACCGACGACTCCATCGGCCTCTCCAAGCCGCTCTATCTTAATCGCAAGAATAATACGAAAGGGCTGGGCGTATCAGAGCACAAGGTTAACGACCAATGGTGGCTGAACGCCTTCGACGAGCAGCTCAAGGGTCTCGAGACGAACAAGAAAGGCGAGGTCAAGCAGACCATCAAAAACAGCAAACTGGACACAATAAAGAAGGGCGCTTTGGCCAAGTATTCCGTCTACAGTTCCTTTGTTAGCGGAGGACTTCTGCAAGGTACACTGCATCTGATAGATCCATCGACGACCACAAGTTCCGAGTCCACAACGTCAAACAGCGACACAGATGGCGCAAGAACGACCAAATCGAAGGACTCGAAGAAGACCAAGGAGACCAAAGAGGAAAGACAGGCGCGTAAGGAAGCTAGGCGGATACGCAAAGAGGCGCGAGCTGCGCGGAGGGCGGCACGGCAGGCTCGTAGAGAGCGCAGAAAGGCGAAAAAGAGCGCCAAGTCAAGCGGGTCTGATGGCAGCGACGCTATTGATGAGGAGAAGCGGAGAAGACGGGCGAAGAAGGAAGAGAAGCGGAGAAGACGGGCGAAGAAGGAAGAGAAGCGAAGAAAGCGGAAGTCAAAAGAGTAAATGGCGACATTTCTAAACACAATGTTCTGAGTTGGGACACAAGATGCACAGCAGCGATTTCGAGACGCATTTTGCACGGCGTTCATGGGAGCATAGAGAAACTGTATTAGATACCCGATATTCCAATATTACGTCTCCTTCGGGATTTTACCAGGCTTATTCGACAAGATCCAAGGCCGCCTATCCCAAAAATCGTTCTTGATAATGTCAATGTGATCTACTAATATCCTGGCTTTGGCTCGGCGCTTCTTATCGTTTTCTGTTTGGGTTTTCGATTGTTGAACAGGCTCAGCCTGGGCATCAACTGTTTCTGAAGTCGAGTGACTTCCTGGATCAACAAGCTCATACTAAAGTTGTAGTGTGAGCGCACTGCCATTATGGTAGTTAAGGGGCTGCTGTGCTTAATGACACTTACATCACGGAATATTACGCTGCCTTTCTTGAATATTTCCGGCTCGCGGTTATAATTGATGCCGAATCTTGAAAACAAGATCTCATTTTTGTCGGCTGCCAGTGTTCCCTTTGCGATGTCAGACACGAGATGCGCATCGTCACCAACTACCTCACAAGACTTACAGCTAGAGTTTTCTCGGCCTCCTTGTTATCAAGACCGCCCAATTGGATGAGAGACCAAAAAGCAGTATTGTAGAGATTATTGATATGACCTGGGATGTTAGTTCCAGGCTCTAAGACGAGATGGCGACACGACTTACAATCGGCTTGGCGCCAGCTCAAGTAATCGCGGAGGTTAAGAATCGTAGGGTAACACACGGCTCGGCCATCGAATGTGGGAAGGGGAAAGGACAGAGGGGTATCAGGAAAATAAGTAGGCCAGTTGTATACATAGTTTGCAGTAAACGTTGAAACGATGGTGCTGACAAGCTTGCTGAATCGCATGGGTCAGATCACAGTTCACCACAGAGTCGGGAGAAGCAAACCTTTCTCGTCGCTCAAACAACGCGGTTGACTTGTGGAGAATGAAGCTGAGACTGCGAGTTAGTACGATGTACATGTGAAAGGGTTTCCGGAAGAGATGTATGCGCAAGGGCTCACCTGTACTCATCGCTCACCCCATAGGCAAGTGTGATGTCCGGTAGGTCGGTTACGACTGCTTTGGCCGCGGCGTTCATAAGATCCAGGGCCCTCCGGTCGTTCGGCTTTTCGAAGTGATACTTGGCGCACATCCTACCACCGTTAGGAGTGTCCATGAATTAAAAGGCAATGTCCATTAGTTACTTGGTGAACGCCCGCCCATCTACCCGGACAACAATCCAGGTATTCGGGAGGAGGAAGTCCGGTTGCTCAAAGGCGCGAACATATTCAAATCTTGATTGCTCAGTTAGAAGATATACCTTGAAGAGAAGATGAAGCGCTCACTTCGAATTCGCCATATTGAGATAATGACAGTGTCAGAGGAGAACCAGCTCTTGACTCGGAGGGTAAGTAGTTTAAGTACGGTTCTAAGTTGCTCGATGGCTGAGAGTTCGCAGTGGAAAATGTTAGTGCACCTCCCCGCGGTGGGGATAAGGAACCCTGCTACTGCTTTTGGGTGCACACCAGGGCGTGTCCTCACACATTCTTTCTCAGCCTTGCATGCGGGACAAGCTCTGCCATCAAACGCGGCTGCAAAATAATACAGCACGCGGTGGGCGGGAAGGGTCCTTCGTCTTGTTTCCTAATCGCTCAATACCAGCACTTCTACAAAGCAAGAAGACAGTGTTGATACCAAGTCCTACGGGACGCTTCCTTTGCCCACCATGAACCTCCTACTATCCGACGATTATCTGCTGCAGGATTATCCTGACTGCATCACCAACACCATCCGATCCGGGCACACGACTATGATGCGATTCAATCGAAAGGGCGACTACCTTGCCTCTGGCCGAGGCGATGGAACGGTCGCAGTGTGGGACATTGAGACCATGGGAGTGGCTAGGAAGTTGAGGGGACACAGCAAAAACATCACGTTTCTGAGTTGGTCGCGATGCGGCCGCTACTTGCTGTCGACCTGTCAAGGCTGGAAAGCTATCTTGTGGGATCTCCAGGATGGCAGTCGTCTGCGAGAGGTCCGCTTTCGCGCACCAGTCTATATGGGAGAGCTTCATCCCTGGAACCAGTACGTCGCAGCAGCTATGTGCGGAAACAAGTCGTTGACCAATGCAGCTTCCAGTTTGTCGCGTCAATATTTGAAGAGCAGCTGTCGCTAGTTGACATATCCGACCCAGTCGACAAAAAGTACGTTCTACCATCTGCGCCGAGACGATCTACGGCCGACGGCGACACAGCCCTCAAGGAGAAGCACGCCAAGGAGGATGCGAAGCAAATGACGACATCTGCCATCTGGACGTCAACAGGAGATCATGTCCTTGCGGGCACGAATAAAGGCTGGCTCAATATCATCGACGCCGAAACACGTAAAGTTATTTATTCCGAGAAAATATGCGCCGCGGCTATTACGACAATGCGGCTTACCAGCTCGGGTAGGGAGCTGCTGGTGAACTCGCAAGATCGTATCATCCGGACGTTTCGTCTCCCAGATCTTTCTAAGGAAGACTTGGATCTTGACACAATACAAGTGCCGTTAGAACACAAGTTTCAAGATGTCGTCAATCGATTATCATGGAATCATGTTACTTTCAGCGCAACGGGAGAGTACGTGGCAGCTTCTACTTATAACAATCATGAGCTCTACGTCTGGGAGCGAGGACATGGGAGTTTGGTGTGCATGTTGAAGGACCCCAAGGAGGAGCAAGGCGTCATTGAGTGGCACCCAACAAGGACTCTTTTAGCTGCCTGCGGCTTGGAGACGGGCAGGATATACATATGGTCCGTTGTCAGCCCACAGAAGTGGTCAGCGCTGGCGCCAGATTTCGCCGAAGTCGAAGAGAACGTGGAATACATTGAGCGGGAGGACGAGTTCGATATCTACGGGCAGGAAGAAATACACCGCCGACGACTCGATGCAGAGGACGAAGATGTTGACGTCCTAACGGGTGATACGGCATCCAGGAACATGTACGACGGGGATAACTTTAGGATGCCCATATTATTCAATCTTGGCGAGAGCGACAGCGAGGAGGAGTTCGTAGCGGTCTCGACAGGAACCATGCGACGTAGGAGTCCTGGGGATGGTCAGGGAGATCTCGAGGATGGAGGGTCCGAGAGAGCAGCTCCAAAAAAGGGAGCGACTGGCAAGGGCGGGCGCGCCAAGAAGAAGTAGTCGTAAATAGATTGGAAGACAAAGACAAAAACAAAGTTCAAATATTGAAGCGAGTGTGTGCAGCGACAGGCTCAAGCGTCTTCGTATGGACCAGTGTGCACCCTGAGCTGACGCTATCGCGTGGCTCTGAATGCAATGAATAGATTTGGTTGGCAGTGGTTGCACGCTGCAATGGTAATCAGTGAGTCAGTCGCCGATTCGTTACGCAATGCTGTAATGAGCGACCGTGAGGCGCACCAAGTTTCACAACGGATCGCGCATGATCAGCTCTGCGAGGTATGTCCGATACAAAATAAGCAAACAAGCCACAGAGCAAACTTGGCGGGTAGATACACATATTTTATTGTCGGTGTAAAATGAGCCGCCTGGGGTTGAGGCTTATTGTAGGGCCTCAGGCATCAATTCCACAGCCTTGATGGCGCGTGTGCCACAAAGGGCTTAGCGCCAAATGGACGTGTGGCCAACCGCCCTCAAGTCAAGATTCTTTCATGCATCACCCTGACACCTCACCTCCACCACGACAAAACTTTGCCCGACGCCCAAAGCCATCAACACGCGCGTCGTCAATCGAGCGCGGCCTCACGATTACGATCATAGAGTGATCTACGATACGATAGACGACATTTTCGAAGTTGCGCGACTTTCGAGGTGGCGGCGACGGGGGAGATAAGCCTGAGGTTCTCCTGGGCCGTTGGCCAGGTCAGGCGTTGCCGCTGAGCGCCATTAGCAATCAGCCCGCGGCGGTCATTTCCATCGATTCGACGATTCTTAACGATTCTTAATCGGTTCCTCTCGCTTTTTCTTTCGATTTTTCTCCTCCCGCCCCCGGCTATCTATCACGCCGCGCTTTTTCGGTTGCGCGTGCGATCGGAAGACGGATTCTCAGCGGTCGCTCACTTCACGTTCACGCCCCGGTTAGAAACGCATTAATCAGCAACCATGGCGAACCTCTACTTCACCCACTCGAGCGCGCCGCTCAAGACGGTGGAGGAGATTCAGTTCGGCCTCATGTCTCCCGAGGAGATTAAGAATATGAGTGTCGCTCATATTCAGTACCCTGAGACAATGGAGGAGAACAAAACAAAGCCTCGCGACGGTGGCCTCAACGAGCCTCTCCTCGGATCGATCGACCGACAATTCAAGTGCAAGACATGCACGCAGGCAATGGGCGAATGCCCAGGCCATTTTGGTCACATTGAACTTGCCAAACCCGTCTTTCACCCCGGTTTTATCAAAAAGGTCAAAAAGATCTTGGAGATTGTCTGCCACAACTGCAGCAAAGTGTTGGCCGATGAAGTTGGTCTCACCTGCTCTTTTATTGACACTTTCATGATCCGTTAGTTGCTAACCTCAAAACTTTCAGAGCGACCCCGAGTTCGTCACTGCAATTCGCACCCGAGATCCCAAAGTTCGCTTCAACCGAGTATGGGCCGTTTGTAAAAAGAAGCGCAAGTGTGAGAACGAGGAGCGTCAGGACAAGAACAAGGATGAGGAGTTCGCACCCGGGTTGAAGCCTAACAAGCCCGAGAGCCACGGAGGATGCGGAAATATGCAACCTCAGGTCCGTCAAGCTGCTCTGCAGTTGAAAGCTGCATTCGAAGTCAACTCGGAGGAGACCGGGAAGAAGAAGGAGACAATGGCACTTACTCCTGAAGGCGTGCACGCCATTCTGCGACGTATATCAGAGCAGGACCTGCGCAACATGGGCCTGAACTCTGATTACGCTCGTCCTGAATGGATGGTCCTGACCGTCCTTCCAGTGCCACCGCCTCCCGTTCGCCCCAGTATTTCTATGGACGGAACTGGTACCGGTATGCGCAACGAGGATGACTTGACTTACAAGCTGGGTGACATCATCCGCGCCAACGGCAACGTGAAGCAGGCGATCCGTGAAGGCTCACCAGCGCACATTGCTCGAGACTTTGAGGAGTTGCTCCAGTACCATGTCGCCACCTACATGGATAATGATATTGCTGGACAGCCTCGTGCTCTGCAAAAGAGCGGTCGACCTGTGAAGGCCATCCGAGCCCGTCTCAAGGGCAAAGAGGGTCGTCTGCGTGGTAACTTGATGGGAAAGCGTGTTGATTTCTCCGCAAGAACAGTCATTACTGGAGATGCTAATCTTTCCCTTGACGAGGTCGGTGTTCCTCGCAGTATTGCTAGGACATTGACATACCCCGAAACCGTTACACCATACAACATCGGCAAACTTCACCAGCTGGTAGAGAATGGCCCCAACGAGCATCCTGGTGCCAAGTATGTCATTCGTTCAGACGGCACTCGCATTGATCTTCGGCATCACAGACGCGCTGCGCAAATTTCACTTGAGTATGGGTGGAAGGTTGAGCGCCACTTGATGGATGGTGACTTTATCATCTTCAACCGTCAGCCTTCCTTGCACAAGGAATCTATGATGGGTCATCGCGTTCGCGTCATGCCCTATTCTACTTTCCGACTTAACCTTTCCGTCACTTCGCCTTACAACGCTGATTTCGACGGTGACGAGATGAATCTTCACGTCCCACAAAGCGAGGAGACGAGGGCTGAGGTCAAGGAGCTTTGTCTGGTGCCCCACAATATTGTGTCACCGCAGAAGAACGCTCCGTTGATGGGTATCGTGCAGGACTCGCTTGCCGGTATTTACAAGCTGTGCCGAAGAGACGTCTTCCTTGACAAGGAGGCAGTCATGAACCTCATGCTCTGGGTTCCTGGGTGGGATGGCATCATTCCTCAGCCTGCGATCTACAAGCCTAGGCCGCGCTGGACAGGCAAACAGATTGTCAGCATGATCATCCCCCCAGAGGTCAGCATCACGGCTGGACCAGATAACTACCAGTCTCTCCTGAAAGATGACAGCCTCCTGATTCAAGGTGGTCAACTAATTTACGGTCTGCTCAAGAAGAAGCACGTTGGAGCTGCTTCCGGCGGTATTGTCCATATTTGCTACAACGAACTTGGTCCCCCAGCGGCCATGGCCTTCCTCAATGGTGTTCAGCAGGTCGTAACGTACTGGCTACTGCACAATGGTCACAGTATTGGTATTGGTGATACCATTCCCGACAAGAACACGATCGAGAAGGTTCAAATGGACATTGACGACGAGAAGAATAAGGTCGCTGAGTTGACCGCGAAAGCTACGGCTAACGAACTCGAGGCTCTGCCCGGTATGAATGTCCGTGCCACCTTCGAGCATGAAGTCGGTGTCGCCCTGAATCGCGCTCGTGATCGTGCGGGTACAACGACTCAGAACAGTCTGAAGGATTCCAACAACGCCGTAACTATGGCTAGCTCTGGTTCCAAGGGTTCATCCATCAATATCTCTCAAATGTCAGCTCTTGTCGGTCAGCAGATGGTGGAGGGAAAGCGTATCCCTTTCGGATTCAAGTACCGCACTCTCCCCCACTTTACCAAGGACGATTACTCGCCTGAGGCTCGTGGATTTGTCGAGAACTCGTACTTGCGAGGTCTCACTCCCTCGGAATTCTTCTTCCACGCCATGGCCGGTCGAGAAGGTCTCATTGATACCGCTGTCAAAACTGCTGAGACTGGTTACATCCAGCGACGATTGGTCAAGGCTTTGGAAGACCTCAGCGCTCGATACGACGGTACCGTTCGCAACTCTCTCGGCGATATTATCCAGTTCTTGTACGGTGAAGATGGTCTTGATGCCATGTGCATCGAACAACAGAAGATGGGCTTCCTCAACCCCACAGACGCCAAGTTCGCTGAGAAGTACCGCCTCGATCTCGCTAACCCTCCTGAATGGTTCAAGCGTGATTACGAGTACGGTAATGAGTTGACTGGTGACAAGGAATCCATGGATCTTCTGGATGAGGAGTGGGACGCTTTGGTGGGCGACCGCACAGTGGTGCGAAAGATCAACCGTGCCAAGAAGGATGAGGACATGATGCAACTGCCACTCAATGTTAACCGCATCATCGAGTCGGCTAAGCGTATCTTCAACGTTAAGATGACTGATCGCAGCAACTTGCGACCATCTGACGTTATTCCTGCCGTTCAGAACCTCATGAAGAAGATTGTCATTGTCCGAGGCAATGACCCCATCTCCCTGGAGGCCGATTCTAACGCAACCATCTTGTTCAAAGCTTTGGTCAGATCCAGATTGGCCTTCAAGGACCTTGTTCAGACTCACCGCCTAAACAAGCTGGCGTTTGATCACATCATTGGCGAGCTTCAAAACCGATGGGATCGGGCTTTCGTCAGTCCCGGTGAGATGGTGGGTGTGCTGGCTGCTCAGTCCATTGGAGAGCCGGCTACCCAGATGACTCTCAACACTTTCCATTTCGCTGGTGTGTCATCCAAGAACGTTACTCTTGGTGTCCCTCGTCTCAAGGAAATTCTCAACTTGGCTAGCAACATCAAGACCCCTGCCATGACCGTGTATGTCGATGACGCACTTGCTAAGCAGGATCAAGCCAAGAAGCTGCGAAGCTTGGTCGAATACACCAATCTGCGCTCAGTCACTGCTGTCACTGAAATCCATTACGATCCCAATGTTCAGGATACTGTTATCGCCAACGATGTGGACATGGTCGAATCTTACTTCTTGATTCCGGAAGATGGTCAGGATACTATTGACATGCAGTCGAGGTGGCTCCTTCGTATCACTCTTGATCGCCAGAAGATGCTTGACAAGGAGATCCGAGTCGAGGACATTGCTCAGCGCATCAAGGAGGAGTACCCAAATGACCTTGCTGTCATTTTCAGTGACAACAACGCCGATGAACAAATCATTCGTATTCGGACAGTGAACCGCAACGATGACAAGGACGAAGACGGCGAGAAGAAGATCGAGGATGACGTGATGCTCAAGCGTCTGGAAGCTCATCTGCTTGATACGCTCACGCTCCGTGGTGTGCCGGGCATTGAGCGAGCGTTCTTGACTAAGGGTACCACCATGAACATCTCTCCAGATGGAGCTCAGATTGCCGTCAAGGATGACCCCCGCTGCACCGAATGGTACCTGGATACCAGTGGATCGGCTCTGCGCCAGGTCCTTGCAGTCGATGGAGTGGATGCCTCCAGGACTTCTTCGAACGATCTCTGGCAGATTGTCGATGTGTTCGGAATCGAAGCAACTCGATCTGCTTTGCTACGAGAATTGGTCAACGTTTTGGCCTTCGATGGTTCGTATGTTAACCACCGGCATATGGCGCTGCTGGTTGACATTATGACCTACCGAGGTACCATCTCTGCTGTTACCCGACACGGTATCAACAGGGCAGACACTGGAGCTCTGATGCGTTGTTCTTTCGAGGAGACAGTCGAAATTCTTCTGGAGGCCGCTGCCACTGGTGAGCTTGATGACTGCCGAGGTATTTCTGAGAATGTCATGCTTGGTCAAATGGCCCCGATGGGTACCGGAAACTTTGACACCCTCTTGGACCCCAAGATGCTTGAGACTGTCATCTCTGACAACTCTCGCATGGGGTTGATGCCCGGCATGCCCGTCAAGGATGGCGAGGTCGAGGGTGCTGCTACACCCTACGACAGCGGATCGCCTATGGCTGATTCTGGCTACCACAGTCTCAGCTCGCCTGTCGCCGGTAACTTCTCGCCCATTCAAGGTGCGGGATCGGAGACACCGGCTGGCTTTGGCCCAGAATACGGTGGTTTCGGTGCTGGTGCTATGAGCCCCTATTCCGTGCGTGGAGCTACCAGCCCTTTCAATATCGGCACCTCGCCCACTTCTCCATTCAACTCTGGGATGGGAGGCTACTCGCCAACATCACCCAGCGCTGGCTATTCGCCAACCTCCCCACTCATGGATGGGGGTGGCAATCGCTACGCGACATCGCCATCATTCAGCCCTTCATCTCCCTCATTCTCGCCTACCTCGCCTGCTGCGCTGCGACCTGGAGCCACCAGCCCCAACTACAGTCCTTCATCGCCCAACTACTCTCCTACTTCACCGACGTCTCCCAGGCACTACTCGCCAACATCTCCTGCCGCAAACTTCAACTCACCAACTTCTCCCACATACTCCCCTGCGAGTCCCAACTACAGTCCAGCATCCCCCAACATTCATGGTGGAGCTGGGCCGACGTCCCCGTCGTATTCTCCGGCGTCTCCCTCGTGGTCTCCTACGTCTCCGGCATACTCGCCCACGAGCCCTCACTTCAATGCGGGAGGCACTGGGCAGTCTCCTACTAGCCCAAGCTACTCTCCAACCTCACCTTCCTTCTCTCCTGGGACCCCTGGCCCTGGGACGTCGGGAAATCAATAGTAAGTCAGCTGAATACTGCTTTTCGTGGTTTGAAATTACTGGGCGCCAAACTAACAATGGCCCAGCTCTCCAAGTTCGCCTAAGAACGATTGATCTGGCTGAACCCCATGTGCAAGGCACAGGTTGTCTTCACATTTTTCCGTTTCTATTTCTATTACATTTCTTTTTCTCGGTCATGATTGGACCTAGCATAATAGACGCTGAAGACGAAAAAAGAATTTGATATCATGGAAGTTGAGAAGATGCATTTCGAGGGAATGAGACCTCGACAGAAAAACTCAAAAGCCAAGTCCCACACGATTGGGCGGCTACCAAAAACAAAAAAAGTCAACATGCTTGAAGGAAAGTCAGGTGGTGGAAGGCCATTCTGCCGATGTCTGGGCTAGCAAAGAAACCTTGGAGGAGGGTGCTAAAAGTCGGTCAAAAGGGGGTCGACGATTGTAATAGCTGACATGTATAATAGCAACGAGGATGATGAGAGTGGTTTCAGTGGTTTTAACGCAAGATTCTGCCCAAGATCAGATTGGTATCGAAAGAGTCGCGAACCGGGCACATACGGAATGGGTTGAGAAAGGAGCTCATTCTTCAAATCGCAGGACTCGGAAATGGAAATTGGCCTATTTGAACAAATGCCCTTTCCCAAAGTGCGTGTGACATAACATGTCGCTTGTATTTTCCCGCCCTGCGTGTGATTAATCTCCAACCTCTCGTGAATGTGCTCCAGTCTTCTTTTCCGGAAACCTTATTCTGATCGAAGGACCTTGCTAGTAGCCTCTGCTTGCACCGGACTTCTCTTTTGTACTTCCCCATGTCATTTCACAGCTGTTGTCGAGGGCGTTCATGGGGCATAGTTAGGAAGCATATACCTTGATCAGACAGAAATCTAAAATGTTGTATTTACAAACTCCTACTTTTGCCTTTGCTAGCACAGTGTACCCGTGTAGCACAGCATGGGAAGTGTTCTCTACAGAAATAACGAGGCCGCATTTAACCTAGCTACGTACGTACAATAGGTAATAATTCAAGAAAAAAGGGGAGGCGGCTGTTACAGCCCGAAGAAGTTGCTTGCCGTTTCTTCGGTGGGCTTCGGCAGCAACTGCATCTTCCCTTCGTTAGTTGTACACCCGTCACATCCGTGACTTGCAACATATCAAAGGGAAGCTATGTTAAGCACGTAAGCTTGTCAACTTCGTGTTCTGTGCAACACTTACCCTCGTGTTCATAGATCCCGTGCGCGGGAGACGGGCGGTCGCTGATGGGACTGTGCTCGTCCGTTGGACACTAGCATCATGCAGCCGGTAGCAAAAATGGAAAGCGAACATTCACAGAATAAAGACGAGAGAAGAGAAATCGGTGTTGTGCGGTAGGATGACGATCTAACACTGTAATTGAGCTTGATGTTGCCCCTTTTCTGAACTGTCAACATATCATAGTGATATACCTCCCTTGCTAATGAAAACTGCGGTGACCCGTAACTCGGGGCGTTTTTCCTCGGGGCATTTTCCCATTGAAATGAGAGACGATGTACCTTCACCACAACTGTCTCGCCCGTCTATGCCATGCAGTGAGATTGATGAGCAGAAGGATTCTGATATGTCCATCCAAGCGTCACATGACACGAGGCAGATGCGAAAGATGCATCGGCGGCAAATGCCTATCCTGGGTTGTAGTTTTTTCACATAGTCGTGGAATTCCTGAAATGAGAAAGTAAGCTTATTTTCCTGCCATTCCTATCCCACCAACTTGTTCCTCGTCTATGGCCTGGACTTAACAGGGGAGAGATGGGGCGACGCTCGCTTGCGTGTAACGGCACGGCAGCGCGGCAATGAGCCGTTTCCCCCCGACCGTACTACAGAAGATCTTTTTGTACGTGTCACAGCTTTCGAAGCTGTATTACGGAGAAAGAAACACAGAATAATGACATGTGCTTTTTTTCCCCGGTTGACAGCTTTGTTCGTCGCTCGAGTTGGCGAGTTGCACGGATAGAGGTGAAGGGGACGCACGTAGGGAACGCATGGAGCAACGTAAAGACTGCAGCACAACGTAATCCCGTGCCGCGATTGAGCTTCGTAGGGCCCAAATAAATTCATTTGCATGATTAAAACTGTAAAAACTATAAGGACATAACGTCCGGAGGGAAGGGAAGGGGTAGAAGCGACCCTTCGCGAATTTCAAGTGTGTAGGGAGATTACCAAGAAAGGGGCCATATGATGACTCTCGCCAAGGTCAGCCTATGAGGGCACAAAAAAACTTTTACGACCTCATGACAATGACAGCAGACACTTCTTTTCTATTTTTCTCATTGGTGCCTATTTGTACGAGGTTTTATGCATGTTGGTTATTGACTGCCGCTGAAGAATCGTGTTGGCCAACAATGGGGGCCAGGTGGCCGCAGGCGGTCGCATGAGGCCACGCCAACCCGACCGAGCCACTGGGAGACCCTCACAGAGTTAAGATATACATATGTTAGGCAGACTGGTTCATTAAGCGTCTTATGAGATCAAACGCAAAGGGACGCAATGACATGTGATAGAAAGCATATGTGGGATTAATGAGCAGCTATGGTGTACAGTGGCAACAACCGCCGAAGCACAATCCGGATCCAAGAATCGCCATAACCACACCTAGTGGTAATCTAGGTGTGGTAAGAAGACCCATCGAACTTGACCTCGGCGACCAACAGTTGCCCAAATAGACCTTGAGAAAGAAAACAGAGCAAGTAAAGGACAGACAGTATGGAAGCTTCGAAGCACCAAGAAATAATGAGTGAGAAATGAAAAACATCGAACAAAATATAACAAAGCTTTCTCTCGCGAGTCGTCGCCGAAGTTCTGTTCAAGTAGCTGAACAATTACGGCGACATCTACCCATAGAAGATTCGCCAACAACCAACCGATCCAAAGAAGCAGAAGATGAGATTACGAGGACGCAAGTGAAGACCCAACGACAAAAATGACACAAGTATCAAGATTAATTCAGGCTGAGGCCGTAGATTAAAGATTGGGTCTTCATCTTGCCGTCCATCGCTGGGGTGTTTGGTTGCTATGTTATCAAGTCAGTATAGACAATTTATAAAGAGAGGTTGACCCTTCCGAGACACATACCTGCATGATGGGACAGAATGTCAAAATTTAACTATCTGTGCCTCGGGCAGTTACCACTCATGGGCTGAGTAGTCGGAGGGAGGCGCGTCGTGCAATTGGGGTTGCCGCAAGCCCTTTTGGTTGTCGACTGCTCGGTGCAACCGCACGAGTATGTCGTGTTGAGAACTACAACGCACATGATTGCGGTAGAGAATGATATCAACGAAAAAGATAAGTAAAAGAAGTTCAAGCGAGGATCCAAAGGGGTAAAGCTTTACTGATATTGCAGTGTCTATGCTTTTGGAAAGGTAAGAGAGTAAGTGATTGATGGGATGGTTTAGAATTCAGAAAGGAGATGAAGGGACCTTATATAGGCACCGAGGGCGACTAAGAATGAGCAGAAAGTCGGCTCACCTATTAGCCTGCTGGTTGTCGTTTGCCTCACCAACAATCCACAAGACACAAGGTGATATTTCCAGATTCACCAAGTAGAGCGGAAGTCATGCATAGGATGTTGGTTGTTTGCCCATCTCTACCCGCTCTTGAGTACACGAGGAGTACACGAACTGTTGGGGGCGTTGGGTTCACCTGTTAATAGCCCGTGACCCTGTGATAATGCAAGTAGGGATATGACAGTTGCCGAGCTTCGAGTGACAAAATGAGTTAGGATGCCCCGATTAGGTAGAGTAGAGCATCGCATCGGGATAACGGGACACGCCAGGAGTCTGATATGGGGATATTCTGGAGACAAAAGATACTTTCTTTGTTCCAAACAATGCTATAAGGGATGGCGCACCACAATAAGGGGGAGGGAAGGGGTCTGACTATGATCGGAAGACGCAATTTGCAGAGCTCAGTAGATTACACGCGGTACCATCTGCAAACAAGAGGGGTTGAGTCCGGAAAAGCTGCAGGCGGCGACGGCTGTCAACCTAACCGTGAATGGGGATGATATGTTCTTCCATTGGAAGATAGTATGGCTACTAGTGTTGCTACTTGCTGCCTGTTGGCGGTACATCCTTGCGGCACGGGGGTCATCGCCAACTCGTGGTGGCCGCACTGCAGATTCGATCCGGCCGTCTTCCCACCCTCCCAGAGAGTGAGGTGGGAGACAGGGTGCTTTTAGAAGTCACACTCATGGAAGCTGTCAATATTTGTCAGTGAACAAAGCCGTTGGCGGGAGTCCGCAGGAAACAGCCGACACACTGCAGCGAGTAGGAGTCTCTCCTTTTCCTTCACCGATTTATTACCCTTGTTGATATTCTCACATTGCCTCATTTCTGCATGCCCACTCACACACTGTCGTGCAGATGGGGGTGTATGTAGTTGGGGCTTAGCAGATACTGTGCTTAGCATCAAATAAAGGTACGAAGACGGGAACGAAGCAGGGGGGGATTTAGAGCCATGCGGGAATGAACCACGTTAGTTGGGCTCTCTCCACGGGTTGTTGCGGATACTGGTGGGTCTTTGAAGTAGTGATACCGTGATGCAGCAGCTTTCATGTTCTGGTAGGTGGAAAGATAACTCTGGTTCGCTCATGGGAGTTATGAAGCAGCTAGGAAACGTCACCTCTGCGCGATTCCGCATTGGTACTTTGTAGACCGGGGAGGTGCGGCGCAACCGTTTGGCTTCTTTGTCATTGAAAGTGTCTCAGACTACCTCCAAGCAGAGGAGGACTTGCTTTTAGTGAGAATGTTGATGCGGCAAGGTTAGCCAAGAAGGTTTGTGCATGGCCTGTGCCCGTGGAGCCCTGTTTCCCACCTCTAAGAGGCCGAGTCGAGGTTCGACGAACGTGTGTCACTTCCGATATTTCGGCCCGTGTTAGCCATCCGGGGCCTACACCCTAGAGATTTAATGACTTGGGGGCCATGAGAGCCTATTCGGGAGTTAGGTTCTGTTCTTCTGTTCCTTTCTTTTTGAGCTTGAGTAACTATGAATGTGTCTATCGGGCCGCAGAAACTTGATGACCAGACAAGCTAACTGCTCTCTCGAGCTAGCTTAAGGTATTCTGGATAGTCAAGGACATTGGAATTGAGCTCAGAAATTGAAACATACAGGATGGCTCAACTGAGCCATATGCGGAACGGGCGAGTGTTCCCTGCATCCCGAAGCACTGATACCTTGCAACTCAAAGCTCCGGGGTCCCATGGGGGATCATAGAGTCATCAATGATGGAAGTAGGGTGTAACAGCTCCCATTGGTGAGCGCGCGTGTGTTGGCGGTATATCTCGTATCGATCTGCCGCGGATTGGTGTAGTTCAAGTTGGGAGTCGTGACGGTGATCGGCCATCGGTGACAAGCGCGCTTGGGGCCAACAAGCGAGCTTGATGCCCGTTCCGCTTGACAATGTGGATACTGCTAGTAGTACTATTAGTGAGAAGATGTATCCAACTTAGAGTTCTTTGCCGTGGTTCGCGAGGCATGTAAATTAGATGGCAAGGCGCTTTGCCGTGGTTAGCGAGGTGCATTAAGGGGAATATTTGAAGCCCCGGACGACCAGCAGGCGCAGCCAATGATACCGGTTAGGCACTACCTACCACCTTTTGTCTGAAGTAGGTGTATGCAGCCTGACTGCGCAGTAGTAACTTACAGGATCTTACCAATTCCATGAGTTCCTTCCAATCATGTTACTAACTGGGACTGGCTTTGGAAAGACACGCCTCCCCTGGTAGTTACCGGATGAACCTGGATCTGGGATCGTCGTAGTTTCATGCCTCACTTGATCAATGGACGAGAAGTGTGCGGTGCAGGCGTGATATCGTGAGCCACTGCCACGCCAAATTTTCTGTAAGTGTGCTTTCCAGCTTAGGCAGGTAGAGCCAACAATGCTTGGGTCGACTCCCGCAAAACGTGCCTGGCAATGCCTGCGTAGCATCGAGATGCCAAGGTACCTGATTCCTGGCATCTCACTGGCAGGTACCTTCGGGTTCCACAAGAAGCTCTTCATTGTACTCCATCAACTGAGTCTGGCTGCCCTCTGTCCCTTGGAGTTACCCATTCGTACTCAATGAAGTTACTAGTACTACTTAGTAGTAGATGCGAGTATGCCCAGCCTAGCTGATTCTAACTCCAGCTTCTTCTGCCTGGACCTACCGCCGGCCAGTGCGTTGGATCCGCAACTCCACGCAAGCCGGACGGTGACCAAGAAACCCCACCAGCAAGGCTCAGTTAAAAGAATAATGAGTCTAGTCCGTGTGGTTGCTCCACGCGGGTCGCATTGGGACGTTGTCCCTTATGACTATGGTCTCCGTTGCCTACAGCGAGTGATCTGGAAGAATTGGAAAGTAACTGAGGTGAACCGGGGCTTCTCCCTTCTAGAAAGCCTTCCGCCGCCGGAATGACCGAAAAAAAATGCCTTTGGCCGGCTTGGAGGCGACCGTAGGCGACCGTTGACGACCTTGGGAGACCTCAAAAGCGGCCTGCATATGTACATTGCGCGATGTACCTTGGTAGCGTCTAATAAAAGCGCCCAAGCGCGCCTAATGTGGGGCTTGTCATGTGGGCGGCGCCAAAAGGAACGCCCAGTCGTACAGTGGCGCCTTCTTCGAGTATTAGCGCCTTTCTCTAGGTATAGCTCAACTTCCGCGCGCCTGCAAAAATGCAGTCTCCTTTTCCCTTCTTTGTCCTCTTCTCTATACTCTGTTTTCATCACACTGCATAGGGCGCTCGGCTCCCATTAATCAATACATTCGACAAGTACCATACGCACGCCCGCACTAAATCAAGGATTTCTGTCTTGCAAGACGCGCTCTGCTCTCCCTGCCAGGCTCTGCTGTTGAATGGATTAGGTAGGGCGATCTCAATGCTGCCCCGTGCCTCCGGGAGGCAAGGTCATCTCCATTCTACCTCCGCCTGGTGCGCTGTGATAGGACTCTGAATCATTGATCATGCACCATTGTTCTCTCTGTTGGTCATCGTTCATGGGTTACACGAAGAAGGCAATGGCACACTGACCAATGGTCCTGCGAACCTCGCATCTTCTCACTCTCCTTTTCGCCGTGTCTACTAGGCCGTTGATGCCAGACTCGCTCCGCGCTTGCCTTCTCTGTGGATATTCGTCTCTCTGCCTGTTCCATCATGTTGGTCCGGTGGGGCTTCTGACGTCTAGCAACCAACACTGGGTGCCTTTGAGCCCGAATTACTCATGTTACTTACGCTACTCGCATCCTAGATGGCTCATCGACTACTGTCTTCTTGGCGTGGTCATACAGCCTTACTGGTGTAGTCGAGTCAAGATGCGGCCATGATCGACTCTTCCCGCTGACGGCACTATGCGGCCATTATGCGGCCGGACTTAGGCTTCCCGTCCTCGGCATTGGTCATGTGCGGACGAGACGAAGTGATCAAGAGAATTTTCAACCTATTGACGTCCCGATCTCTCCACGGCTATTCAGCCTGGATTAAAGGGGTACATGTTCATCCAGCAGGTCACTTCCGAAGACGATTACGATATGCCAAGCACATCTAGGCCTATTGGGAGCAGGCCCTGATACAGTCAATATCGGTCAAGTGATTGTCGACGGGCGCTGGGTTTAGAGTGATACTGTGAACCCTTGTCACGGTCCTGCAGCCTCCCCCTCGAAGCATCCCCTTCGCAATCTCCTCGCATACACGACCGAACTGCAGCGTAAGGACCAGGACCTTGCTTGAAAATCAGGTGAGTGCTACTCACACCCCCATCTTGGCGTGGTCTTGCGGCATTCTCGGTGGAAAGTATGAAAAGCTTTGGCTACAGCCCTCGCGTTAATTTAGCCCCAATTCTCACTTGATGAGGACACTTAACGTGACTGCCAAAAGCTCTCTGCGTATGGCTCCCCTCACAAAGGGAAGTGAAGGAGGCTCCTAATGATGCACATCAGGGGCCCGGGGATGTCGCTCAGCTCATCGTGATCACCATACTGTTCAGACACCCCTTTCGACCAATCTGGCGACGGGCGTGCACCCTAAACTAGCCCAACAGGAGACGAACAAGGCGATTCTTTCCGATAAGGTGCTACCGTTTTAGTCCACAAGCCTGGGATGCTTGCATAATCGATACCGCTCGTCCGAATATAATGGACAAGTTGGCAGGCGACCAGGTCCCTTGGAAGTCAAGGCCCACGAGATGGTAAGCCACGTCGGTATTGACATGTATTTGCCAGTTTTTCTACTCGAGAGTTCAATCACGCGCTAGTATAGAACCGCGCGAGCCGAGCTGTTGGCTTAAGACTTCTGTCTTGTTGAAGGGAGCCGGGAGAATTACCGCCGCTTCGACTGTGATGCTTAGACGCAGTCGGCGCCTAGCCAATCACAGACCCTTGTTAGCGCCGCCAGGCGCCACCCACTTGGTTGGTACCAATTTTGGACCCCAAAATGGAACCATCCGTCGTGTAAGTCAAAGTTGGGCCTCAACGTCGAGTCGAGGATACCAACTTCGTGGAGAAGCGAGCCCTCGACAAGCAGCAGAAGCATACAGCCGCCGCGCATTTTGAGCGCAATCAGCCAACAGACCCAACCAGCACTTATGGGTACAACTCAGTCCTGCAATTCCCTGAACGAGCTTAGGCTCGCCTCGGCGCACCGCGCTAAGATGCTTCATCCTTGATTACCGGTCTTGCCGCGGATGAACAGACTCAGAGAAGACATCAGGACCATGTCTTGGGCTGCAAGCTGGATTTTTTTTTTGTCTCAGAGCTGCTGCAATATAATCACTTTTTATCACAGCTGCATGACAAGCCATTGGCCCGGGGAGTTGTTTCGCCGCAGTGGTATAGCTCGGCACGGATACCTTGTGAGCTTCTGCTCGGAGTTGCTTGACCTTACCACATCGATGCCGCTTTTACATACGGTCATCTGACAAAGCTCGGCCCATCTGTACGACGATGCACACCGTGAGAAAATCCTTCCTTGAAACGAGTCTGGGCTCCTGCTGTTGGGCTTATAACGTTGTTGCTTGTCGTGGTAAGGTTGTATGAACCCGGCAACATTCTCGGTACTTTCTTTACTCGCGAGGGGTTCAGACCAAGGTGCCAACACTTCATGCTCTCGAAAAGCATAATGAGAATAGAGTAAACTTGGAAGGTATATCGAGGAAGATGACTATCATTGGTGGCTACCGTGTATGAGTACTGAGGGACGTATGGACTCCGAGCCCCGCGGCTTTTCTAACGATGTCAATATCATGTACCTCGTAATAAGGAAGTCAAATGAGTAGCTGAGACTCCTCGTCTCAATTGGGTAACCATAACGGCGGTGTAACGCTGGCTACACAGTTGAGTGAAGCTGGGAAACTGGGTCATGCTAGATGGGATGAAAGCAATGGTTTTTGTTTCAGTCGAAGTGATATCGCCCGCATAGACAGGTTACTTATCTCTCTCTGGCTGCCACCTAATACCGCGGCGTTGCCAATCTTAACAGAAACGATCAGCTCCCTCTTCGAGTCCATCTATCACTCCACTGCTCACAACCCATAATCTCATGTCTGACCCGATTAGTCCCCTCCACTAAGAATATATTACCAAATCTATCGGGCGAAGCGGGGCCTTTGGCGCGTCCTTCAAACTCTGAGACGGACAAAAGGAGTTCGGGATTCGGAGACCGTCGCGGTAGCCTACCACAACGGGTCAAAGGCTCAGAATCAGGACACAGCAGGATTCTCGCGTCAAAATCTCTTCAGATATTGTTCCAACCAAGACCCTATTGGGCTGAGCCGTGACGCTGATACTCGCAATTAGCATCGGCTACAATCGGCGCAGCTTTTTGCCAACCGTGGAACTTGCACGCGAAGATGGTGGTGTCACGACGCGAAGCATGACAATCCTGGGACAAGATAGCCGAGAAACAGCAACAGACCATCAACCGACCGGCCCCACCCCCGGTGCTGTCAATGGGGAAGTCCAAGGCGATCGTGAGCCTAGAACGGGTCCCATGGTTCTCGTCTGCTTCCGACATCTTCCTACTCCTTGGGCCGGATCGCCCAATGAGGGGCTATTACCCCAGACTTGGCGCACCGATCTTGGGTGGTTTTCACTGGAGACTTTTCTACGGAACGGAAGAGGCTGAAAAAAAGGGGGGAAGGAAGCTATGTGGAGATGCCGAATCTCCAAATTCACATGCGGATATCGTGAGATTTTTCATGGGCTGACCTTTTTTTTGGTCAGGACACTTTACGCCGCCGGATGACGTTGGACCACGATGGGCGCTTCTCGCACGCCACACCTCCCACCGGGATTTTAGACATTTGACGGAGCACACTCGGAGTTTTGCTTTGGAGCTACCAGAGCTAAGCGGCCAATGGAAAAGGTGCACGTGAGCCAGCGTAAAAAAAAGCGTTTGCTTTTCATGGCTTGTCCCGACTTGGTTTCTCTCTGGCTGTTGCGAGGGCGCTGGATCGCCGCCCGCAGAACGGTCAGCCAGCAATTGAGGGTGTCTAGCTGTATCTTACACTTGTACTACACGTTATAGCGCCATTGATTGGGGGGCTCGTGACGTCGCACGCCATTAAAGACGAGCGGAGAGAGGGAGAGAGGGAGATGGAATGGATAGGCTACCACCATTTCGTCAGAGGATTGTCCCTCGGGATAGGTCTGGGATGCTGAGACAGAGAGCGCCCGCGGCCCAGCCGGCACAGCATATGCAAGAAGTATGTACAATGGGGCGCCCCGTTCGGTCTCGTGGGGGACTTGCTTGGCTTAGGACGTCTGTTAAGTGGAAATTTATGAATTTATTATGAATTCGATCATTAATATAGCAACACTCTTGTCTTACCCTTGCCCTTGGGCCGGAGTTTAGAGTTGGGTGTCTCACACACCCCCCCGAGCCGACGAGTAGTTTACTTATATAAAGCCCGTTGCTGGTGGTTAGGTCTTTTGATAGTTCCTCATGCTCTCTCGTTCATTATCTATCGTCCATCTACGCTGATACACTGCCATACTCGCTACATCAACCTGCCTTACAATCTAAAAGTCTTACCCATACACACCTGAAAAACACAACCATAACCACAATGTCTTCTCCCGACCAGCGCCGTCCCTCTACCTTCCTCCGTCTAACCCCCGACATGCCTGCCGTCGTCGACGAGCGACGCCCATCTACCTTTCTCAACCTCGCCCCAGACACCTCAGCTTCCTACCCTCAGATGCAAGCCCGCAAGCCTTCGCTAGAGTCTGACCCTGCCAAGGTTGCGGCAGAGATCCCCCGCCGCAAGGCCAGCGTTGCCGGCGAGCCCAGAATCCTCAAGCTTGGACCTGTCCACTGGGGTGAGCACCTCGGTGAAGACAAGGATGACTTCTTCGATGGTCCTTCTCCTTGAAAGGGAGAAGGTCGTAGCAGAGAGGGGGAGATGAAACTATCTTTTTTTTTTTTTTTTTTTTTCTTTCTGTGTATTACCTAGTACTACCTTGGGAGGGGGGGTATCTGTTCCTGAGCGGGGGGGACAAGGAAGGACAGGGAAGGCAGATCCCTGATCTCGCAGAATGAAAAATGCAAGATGGATGGATGGAAGAAAAAAAAACAACAAGGTGGACAGCAAAAGCTAGAGCGGGGGTGGTTTTGGTTTCACGATGTCTTCTGCCACCAATAACCCAGAAGTAGCTTCCCACCGCCCCAAGGATCACGGGATTGGGGAACGATTTAATGAAGTTTCACGGCCGAATGTAAGCCAGTAAAGCAGGGAAAAGTAAAATTAGCGAATTGATTTCTTTCCAACACCTTTTTCTTGATGCTCCTATTGTGAAAATTGCTTATCAATGGGCTAAACTAAACTAAAGCAGAGGAGCACAAAAAAAAAAAAAAAAAAAAAAAGCGAGTGTCTTGATCCCACTAGGATGAAGGGAGATAGAGAGCTAAGCATGCGGGTTACACTGCAGCTTCAACCACGGCTAGTCCCACCGACTGTTTTATGGTGGTGTGGGGGGAACCTGTTACGTCTTGTTTTTATTTAAACAATTTTCATGGAGTTTTTTCTTTTCTTTATTTTTGTGTGTCGTTCCACTGACGCGTGAATGTAATACGTAGAATGTATGAGGCTGGAGTCGGGGTTTGTTACCAGGGTTAGACAGATCAGGGTCCTTGTGCCTGGCTCCTCTTTGTCATGAATTGCGCAAGCATGCAATTGACAGGAGAGATGGGGCTGTTATCTTTCTCACATAGGCGCGGCAAGAGTGAGTGATCGTCGTAGCACATATGTAGCTCGGCTCCTAGACATGGGCCCTACGGGCTCGGCACAAAGGTGTACCATATGTACCTGTAATGCATTTTATTATCATAAAATGATAGGATATGAACGTGAACGTGGCGGGACGAGGGGAAGCCATTGGCACGACTCCGCTTTCTTTGCCCTCGCTGCATGCAGTAGCTGTTTTGGGAGGGCAGGGTTATTGTAGCTGTCCGAGGTAGAGCTTGTTTTTTCCTTTCTTCTTTAGACTGAACTACAAGTTGGAGGGATCGTGGAGCGGCGGTAATGCAGTTTATGTTTTCGGCAATGGTGTGTTGATGATTATAGATGATTGATAATGGGAACGTTCGCCATGTCTGGTAATCCGAGACGGGGTTTGTTTTCAACTTGCCAATGCTCGTGCTGCCCCCGTTGCCGTCCACGATTTATGCTTTATGCTTCTTTCTCCTTGTCCTTGTCCATGGGAGTCTCTTGGACTCCACGATCTCGCGTCCAAGGAATGCGCCCGCGAGGTTGTGGTGGATCAGAGGCTCATCGCCCACCAGCCGCCGTCCACCATCTCCCATCCTCCCTCCTCAGCCATCGTCCAAGGAACCTTGCCTTGACAGATTGTACGCACAGTCGGTGAGTCGATGGTGCTACATATTGTGGATGGTACATACCACAGTCAGGGCCTGAGGTGAGGTCATGGACAACTGGCAACCTGAGACATGTGAGCCGACATGTGATGCGTACGACTCTGGAGAGGTACCGAGCGATTGGATAGATGATGAGAACATATGGAACTTCCAAGTACCCAAGCATATTTGCGATAAGATCCATGAGTCGCCCGCTCGGCATGGTGAGACTGATAGTCGCTGCCGTGCTCGCCAAGCCTTTCCCTAGACAGGACATCCTAGACGAGAGGCTTTGATCATGTGGTACTGTTGGCCATCATCGCTCTCCAATCTAGCTCCTGTAATTCGTCTCCTTCCGCCGATCTGTTGTGTTGTGTGTCTTTCCCCCAATTTCGCGCCGGGCTCACAAAGAGTCTTCCCTTTCGCACGTACGGGTCAGTCAATAGCGCTAGGAGCTCAACCATAATGGACTCGCGAGACGTTGCCTTGACGCCTCCGTCATCCTGAGGTTGCCGGTAAACGAGATCCACGTCTTTCCTCGCCAAGCTACGCTGTTGTTGCTGAAGCTCAAGTACGGCCCCCTTGAGGAGAGATTCGCTTCCGCGTCCTTTTGAGCTGAGGACAATATCCAGGTAGGTCAGCTTCCCGCGTAAGATCATGTCCTCCAGCAGAGGCACTACTCTGCTGCTCATCCATCCGCGTATCCGATCAAGTCTCAACGTCAGCCTGCTCACCCGGCGGAGGACATCCCGATTATGGAGAAGTGTGTCTGACCTCGCCAGTTTACCATCGGTCAGATCATCATGGTAATCATCGCCATCACCATCATCGTAGCCCTGATCGTAGTGGTTCCCAGACTTGCTCACTTTCTTTCGCTCCTCGGCTATCTGCTCCAATTGTCTCCGCGCGTAGATATGATTTGAACCCGTCAAGTCGAGAAGAAACTCATTTTCTGGGCCGTACAACAATGGCACGGCAAGATTGTAGATCCGCGGATGAATCAAAAGCACAGGCAGGATAGCCCAGTCAACTGCGAAGCCAGGGTGGGAGTGAGGAGCGAGGACGGAGACGGCAGCCTCGGCGCCAGGGAGGAGGAAAGGGCGAAGGATCTGTGTCAAAATCTCAGGCGGGAGCTCTAACAGATTGAGTGCTGGCTGGAAGGACATTTCGGTAGCTGATAGCGGATGGCGCTTGAGCACTTTCGATGCTTTGATATGTCCAGATTCAAAATGGTCATTATGCCTCGCATTTAAGGTAAGGTTGGTGAACATATACCCGAAAGAGTAAGTGACATGGTGTGACAACTAGCCTAATTCAAGTCTGCATTTTTTTAGAGTAACAACAGCGCAATAGCAAAACCATAGAATTAGACCTGGTGAATGGCAATAAGAAGAGAATATCCTTGGTATGAATTGGAATATGGAGTAGAACACAGAAAGAAACACATCGAAGTACACATCAAAAATCCACGGCAGAATGCGCAGCGGGATACGCCGGACAATACACAGTGGAATACGAAGATTAACGAGCACAGGAATACAAATAGGCTCGAGACTTTGCAACGCCATGTTTTATCACATTTGAACCAATACAAGTGAAGTCATATGTTCCATTCTACCACGTCTATGCTAATTCACAAGCTTCCTCCTCCCTTCCTGCAAAGCATTCGCCGGCCACATTCTTGCGCCCGCACCGGATGGCTCTGCCAAGTGTCATCATAATCATTCATCATGTAACCCCGGCATCAACGTGGCATCAAGTATGTGAGATTGAGAGGTAGAAGAACGCAGGAAAATAAATAATAGCAGCACCAGCTCAAAGACTTTTTTGTCCCTCAATAGGTATCCCTTTTTTTATCCGAGCGACCGAAGATCGAAAAAAGAAATCTCCTTCGCCAAAACCCCCTCCTTGGATTATACTTTTTCCAAGGTAAAGATTGAGCGATTTTCCCAGCAAGAAAATACAGTGTATAGCACCTTCATGACTGGCTCACATCTCGCCCTTCTGGCTCTCCGCGAACCATTTATCGGGAGGACATGGCCTTGGTAACAAGACGCTTCAGAGCGAGCTCCTGCTTCTTGAGGTCCTCGGCGGTGCTGTCCTCGAGCTCCAGAGCACCCATGGCGTCGCTGATGGTGGTCTCGATCTTCTCCTTCTGGCCACGCTTGAGCTTGAGCGACAGAGTAGGGTCGGAGACAATCTCCTCGACGCGGCCAATGTAAGACTCGAGCTGCTGCTTGGCCTCGAACTTCTTGCTGAAGGCCTCGTCGTTGCTCTTGAAAGCCTCGGCATCGCTGATCATCTTCTCGATCTCAGCGGTGGAGAGCTTGCCGACCGAGTTGGTGATGGTGATGTTGGCACTGCGGCCAGAGGTCTTCTCGGTGGCGGTAACCTTGAGGATACCGTTGACGTCGACCTCGAACACACACTCGAGGACGGCCTCACCAGCCCTCATGGGAGGGATGGGAGCCAGAGTGAACTCACCCAGCGAGGTGTTGTCCTCGCAGTTGACACGCTCACCCTGGAAGACGGGGAACTGCACTGTCTGCTGGTTATCAGCAACGGTGGTGAAAGTCCTAAAGGGCAATAAGTTAGTGTGTCAAGTGTCACATTGGGTTTTGTATTAGCTTACCTCTTCTTGAGACAGGGGACAGTGTTGCCACGGGGGACAACAGGGGCAAAGATGTTGCCCTCCATGGCGACACCAAGGGACAGAGGGCAGACATCGAGCAGGAGGAGGTCGGAGGTCTCGGCCGAGGTGGCCTTGCCGGAAAGGATACCAGCCTGGACGGCGGCACCGTAGGCAACAGCCTCGTCGGGGTTGATGCTCTTCTCGAGCTTCTTGCCGTCGAAGAACTCGGTGAGGAGCTTCTGGATCTTGGGGATACGGGTGGAACCACCAACAAGGACGATCTCGTCGACGGCAGACTTCTCGATGGAGGCGTCCTTCAGGACCTGGCCAACGGGCTCGAGAGTGCCGGAGAAAGCCTTGGAGTTCAGCTCCTCGAAACGAGCACGGGTAAGGGTGGTGGTGTAGTCCTCGCCCTCGAAGAGAGAGTCGATCTCAATGGTGGCCTGGGCACCGCTGGACAGGGTACGCTTGGCACGCTCGCAAGCCGTTCGGAGACGACGCAGAGCACGGGCATCACCAGCGATGTCCTTCTTGGTCTTGCGTTGAAACCTAGAGAAAAGTTAGACTTAGATGCAGGGAGAGCCGGGGTAGACGGTGACTTACTCTTTTTGGCAGTGCGCGAGGAGGTTCGTGTCGAAATCTTGTCCACCAAGATGGGTATCACCAGCGGTGGCCTTGACGGTGAAGACGCCACCCTGGATGTTGAGCAGAGAGACATCGAAAGTACCACCACCAAGATCGTAGATAAGGACATTGCGCTCCTTCTGGGACTTGTTGGAGCCAAGACCGTAGGCAATAGCAGCAGCGGTAGGCTCGTTGATGATACGGAGGACATTGAGGCCAGCAATGGCACCAGCATCCTTGGTAGCCTGACGCTGGTTGTCGTTGAAGTAGGCGGGCACAGTGATGACAGCCTTCTCAACCTTCTTGCCAAGCTTGGTCTCGGCAATCTCCTTCATCTGTGGGGTAGGTTAGAAAACATGCCTGCAGAAAGGAGCAGAGAGAACAATGTGGACTTGCCTTGATGAGAACCATGGCGGAAATCTCCTGGGCGGAGAAGTCCTTGGTCTCGCCGAGGTACTCGACCTGGATGCGAGGGTTGCCATCATCATCAATGATCTTGAAGGGCCATGACTCGATGTCCTTCTTGACGGTGGGGTCATCGAAACGGCGACCGATCAGACGCCTAGCCGGGCGGTCAGCAGGATGTTCTTGGGGTATGCCTCACAGGCGTTATATATGTGCTGGACAAGAGAGGGACTCACTTGGCGTCGAAGACGGTGTTCCTGGGGTTCATAGCGGCATTGTTCTTGGCCGCCTCACCAATCAGACGCTCCTTGTCGGTGAAGGAGACGAACGAAGGGGTGGTGAAAGAACCCTGCTCGTTGGCGATGATCTCGACATTGTTGCCCTCGTAGGTAGCAACGCAAGAGTAGGTGGTACCTGTGGAGGAAGGCTCACGGTCAGCTCTATATCTCGAAATCTCTTCATCGGCGGCTAGCCGCCGCCGATGATTTCCAATGGGCGAGAGATGTTTTGGGGTCCTCGTGGGCGCTGCACGAGGGTGGAAAAAGTCGATGGCGCAGGGTCCTGGGGAAAACAAGAAGGCATCACATACCCAAGTCAATGCCAATGGCACCGTCGTAAACTTCTTCCGCCATCTTGAAAGGGGTCTGAACGGACAAGGGGAAGGAGAGAGAGGTATGTAGAATGGATGTATGAGGGATGGATTGGAGGAGGAAGACAAGGCAAGGCAGAGAGTAAGAAAGAGGAAGAAAAGACTCGGACGTGGGGTGGGACTGTGGTCGGTGAAGAATTCTCTGCCACGGGCCTCGTAGTCGGAGCAGAAGCGGTGCTAAGTGGTGCTCAGGCTGGGCTCGGCTGGGCTCAGCACAGCAACGGATAGCCCACAGTGCCACACACACAAATCAGTTGCCCACTCTGGATGGAGGGACCTGAACTTTTTTTTTTTTTTTTTTTTTTCTCTCTTGCTGTATTTTTTTTTCTTGTTGAGTGGGGCAAGCACCGAATCGTGCGAACGCTCTATGGTGGCTTTGTGGTGGCCCTGGGCATGGGTCCCCGCCGCTAAGCCCTATCTGGCGCTAGTGGCGTTTGCACATCCCGCTCACAGGGTCTCACCGCCCACCGGTTTTTGCCCGTCTTTATGGCAATTTTGATTTTTTGCACGGCAGAATCTCCAAATCCTTTCGTCGTCTGCAAGGCTCTCACCAAGATGCAAGCTTCGCACTACGTGACTCGCCAAATCTTTTGTGAGGCCTTGTAGCTGACCAGGTTCCGAGCGAGGTACACTGTGAGATTGTCAAATCGGCCATGTCAACTCTGACGATTCCTACAGCTTCTTAATACTACTAGGACCTATCTCCCTCGCCGACTCATACAGCTAACCCTGCTTATCCTTCGGAGACAGTCCAAGGCGCTGAGCTTCTGTAGGGATAAGAGACGGAATTGTCTCCCACAAGCTCTCGCCTTTCGGCTCCCAGCCAAGATACTTCTTCGCCCTCTTAGCAACTCCCTTGGAGTTCCGACCCCAAGATGGAGTCGAGATCAAATCCATCAACTGCAACTCCTTCTCGCTGACGTTCTTAGTCACAGGCTCAGGCAAATACCCTTGCTTGCTTGCCTCCTCCGCGATCGAGCGAGCCACGTCTGCCCACTTATGCGACCCATTCTCCGCCAAAAAGTACGCCTGTAAGCCGAAGACCTCCGGGTTGTTACGAAGAGACGAGTCCTGCGTAGCGTTCACCAGCTTGACGAACAGATCCGCGAGATCATCGATGTGGACGTTGTCCCATTCCGTCAGGCCGGCACCTGCGATAGGCCCGAACCCCTTCTCCAGAGTGCCGTGCACCATATCGGGCACTTGAATACTACGGGTGTTAACAGCTCCGGAGCCAGTTCCGTAGATTGTAGGCGGACAGATGATAACAATCTTGACGGCATCCGAGCTCGCTGCCTGGACCATCTTGTCCACGTTGCGGTGATGGGCAGCATCGGGTAGGGTTATCAGATGCTGGACGCCTTCGAGGTCATTGTACTTTTGCTCGGGCAATGGACCTTCGCCGAAACGCTTGTTCTCGGCATCATACCATGTCAAGATGGATGTGCCGGACAGGTGAACCCAGTACCCTGGCTTGTCGGCTGAGTGTCCTTTCGCAAGTCCTTTAGCGATCGCTTCCGCGCCGGGGACGTTATCGGATGAGTCGGCAGTGTCTGTGACAATGTGTTAGCAGAGCGTTTTCGGCTTCAGCGCCGAAGTGTCTTTACTCACGGACGACAATGTCAGCCTCGGCCGCAGCGTTCTCGACTACAGCCTGATTGTCAAGGCTGCCATAGGCAAACTTGGTGCTGGGGTATTTGTCCTTGATCGGCTTGGCCCGCTCCTCGTTGCGCACCAGCAGAGTGAACTCGTAGTCTGGATGGGCTTTGGCCAGGTAGGCATGAACTGTGCCTCCGATATAGCCTATGAGAAGTTAACCAATAGTGAACAATAATGGCAACAAATTGATGCAACCGAGGCGCTGCGCACCTGTAGCTCCGGTCCTGTGAAGTGTTAGCGACCATTAGCAGTGATAACTTCAAATCCACGTACAGAAAGATCTTGACTGTCATGATTGTATGCAAATGTTTGTTTTGAAGTTTCTTGTATCTCTTGTCGAATGATTGAATTACGCCCAAATCACTTTCAAAGGGAGTCCCCAAGACGATTTAAATATCTGGGGCGGGGAAAGCGTGTAACATTGGTGACGTTATACTGAAGTCCAGCCTGCGATTGCGCAAGGGCTAGACGATTCTGAGGAGACCTGCGCTCATTTGCTCTATTCACAGTCTCAACAAAACACCACTTCTGTACAATGGCAAAGATTGGCATTATTCATCACCGGAGCTTACCAATGAACCCCAGCGGGATTTCAAACATCGGATGAATTATACCCAATCTTGCTAAGAACCTTTCGTCAAGTCACATCCGTAGGCAAAGATCATTATTAATGGTTCATCTGCCGAGAATAGCCTTTCTCGGCCCCACGTAAAGTCAATTCCGTAACCCCGGGGCAACCTTGATCGGATACAGATACTCGTAAAGAGACGAATCATCCCAGCGGCGTTTACCACCGTGAAGCTCTCCGTCGCCAGTAATACTCTTAGTATCGGTCTTTTATATTCAAAAACGCAAAGACTTCTTACTGAAGTATTGGACTGTCGTGCCCAGGACTATTATGGCCAACTTTAGCAGCGTAAACGTGTCTTCGACATCTAGAGCCCGGGACATCTGCAGAGCCTTCCGCGCCCTGTTTTAACGCCAAACGATCGTGGAAATAGAACTTGATATGCTGCTATCTTCTAGACCCAACCAAACTCTGAGCGAATGGCTCGACTACAATCACCACCGTGGGCCCCCAAACTTGAGGCAATCACGAGACAAGCTTCTTAGCGAATTCGGCAAAGACACAAGGCACTCGACAGGAAATTGTGGGAAGGGGCTTCGAATAGCATAGACCAAGCAAGGTTTGAAACTGCACTTTCCCATTTGACCAACAGTGAATGAGAGTTCGACAGCCAGTGACGTCTGAGGCTGATGGAGGAAGGAAAAAGCAATGTTTTGGGCACTTATACCTCCTAGACCCCTCTCTCACCTCTTCTCTTGATTTTTATCTTCACTTGATCTCGCAACATCCAAGATACACACCACTGTACACATCAGACGCACTGATAACGATAGCCAAGATGCCTCAGGACTACATCTACAAAAGCTCCGGCACCAACGGAGAGGTAAGCATATCATCTCCCACACTCGAATCATCTCACCTTTCCGTAGTCGGACCATTAATCTCATCTGTCATGTAGGGAAACCACTACTGCGCCCGCGACTACGGCCCAAGCGCAGCTAATTCTAACTCTTACCACTATTCCAACAGGTTCGTATCCTCTTCCTGCCAGAGGTTCATCTTGAGGCTAAAGCAAAACCCTTTATCTACTAGTAACGGATCCTACTACTACTCGAACCCGAATGGGAGTACCTACTACAACAATGGCAGTGGAGGGTCGACTTACACGTCTCCCTCGGGAAACCAGACCTCGTCTGGGTACGGCGGAAGCCAGAAGAAGTAGGCCTGCTTGGTATCCTCGACGGATAGCTTTTGACAAGGTTCTGAACGCAAGCCAATAAGAGAGCAAGGCTGTCAAAGTTGTTGCGTGGACATGCAACACACACTATAACAAATAAAGAGACAGGGCACTGCAGACATTCAATGATATGGTCCATTCATATGTTTCCTACGTGTTTCATGTCCGTACAGTTGATAAATGATCTTACACAACGATGAGCTTTTTCGTCATCCGGTCCAGCGTCCATCAGGTCTTTGCCTGTTTTCAGAAAGAAGAGAAGATTCCGCCGGAACGCCAATCCATCCATGAGATCTTTTGCCTATTTTGAAGAGAGAGAGAGAGAGAGAGAGAGAGAGAGAGAGAGAGAGAGAAGTAGATCTTGCCGGAACGCCCTCATTCCCCTGACACATCAAATCGCAAACTTAGGAGACCAGTCTCAGTTATGAACCGAGTAGTACACGGTCAGGGTGACAATGAGCATCGAGTATACCAAAGTCTCAACGTAGAGCTGCTGCTTCAAGATGCCTCGGTGCTCTGAAGTCAGGGTATGGAACTCTCCGTGCGTATACCAGGAGATTGCAGTGTCAAATCGAGAGTAAAGTGCCAGTATGCCTGCAGGGGGGAAGAAGATTGTCAACATTACAATCGAAAAGAAAACCACATTGCGCCGATTCTTTGCATCGTTAGAAAACTGTCGCCGAAAGAGCATGTCGCCTCTCGCATCCCTGACGGGATCCCGCTGGGGCGTTGTAGGCCTGCGGTTTGCATCATTTGCTGGGATGTTCCTGCTAATCTTGCGAGTTGTGTTGGACTGTAGGTCGCGAAACGTTGGGAGGCTAGTCCCCAGAATAGTCCAACTGTCATAAGGGCCTCCTTTGTACCATGATTTTCGGGGCCTGGGAGGCTTTTGGTTTGAAGGTGGCGTGTCGAAGATGCCGGGGGAAAACACGGGAAATTCCGTTTCTTCGCTGACTTTTGAAAGATTAGCACATAGTTGAAAACAAGAAAGAAAGATGATACTGACTGTTTGTTCTTCGGCGCACGTCATAAATTCGACATTGAGTCTCGGGGCGCATTGGTGGTACAAGCCCAGAGCGGTGCCAGTTAGTGCTCGGCGTACCAAAGTAGGGAGTCTGAGGTGTTCGCGGCCAGTTTGTCGACGCGATAGAACTGACGGTTCCAGATCTGGGCTTTACTGAGAAATTACCACCGTTCTTCGTGTGATCTTCTTCGCCCCGCTCTCGTCGGAACTGCTGCAGCATGGCCGCTTCTGGCAGACTAATCAAGGGAAAAGGTAGACGAGGAATATCATTCAAGAAATCATCATGAGGTACCGTGCTGTCCTTGTCGAGGCGTTTCTCAGGAATAGCGGCACTGTACAGCGGCTGATCGAAGACGGTCAATGCAGTGGTAGGAGGGTCTCGCCCTAAATTATCCTGAATGCGAGACCAGCGAAAGCGGGCTTCTTTGAGAGGATTTGACTTCTTCGACTGGCTTTCTAGCTCGTTGCCGGAGCTCAAGCTATCATACTTTCGCGCCATGCCTTTCGTCTCCAAGTTCAGCGGAGTAGGGCTGTCGTGTTCGGGCAAAGCATCGCGGCGGAAGGAGTTAGAGAACCGTCGGATGGCTTCCGCAGCACGAGAAGGGGGCTGCGGTATCTGGCGACTGGAATTCTGCATGAACCCCGATTGCTGGTTCCTCCAGGTGCTAGGCAACAAGATTGGACGGTTTGTCTGTTTGTCGTTACGGATGCGATATTGGGCATCTTGCCCCTGGATCTGAGGGTGCTGGATAATCCTGTCCGTAGAGCCATGTTCGCATTGGCAGAAGTTGTACGCGTCTGCGTCTGATACGTCGGCCAGGCTACTCCCGGTTCCTTGGATGATGTTCTCGGCGAATGGCCTGGGAGGTTCAAGAACCGGATCGGTGGTAACTGTCTTCCAATCCGCATCTGGGGAGTCGTTCACGGTGGGCCGAACAACTGTTGCAATATTGCCGGTCAATCGACGCGAAGGCCCCGGTGTCAAAGAGGTAGCGTTGTAGTCTTGTCGGACCACAGGGATTTTCACGTCATTATCAACTCTCTAAGTCGATTGAATGGCTGCCGAGTTATAGAAGGATGGTTTTCCGCGAGGTATGGTTTCATCCGCGACGGGCTCGGCGATATTCGCTGAGCGGTTGCCCCTGAAATTCGTGCCCAGGCTGAGCTCAGCGTTTTGAAGCGCATCACTCACCTCACGCTCTGCAGCAGGTCGAAGAAACGTTGAGTAGAATGCAGTGTCATACTTGAACGGATCTGCGCTCTCACTGCTCGAAGTCCTTGAGTTTCGTTCTACACAAGGTTCACGTGATACATGGTTACCTGTCCCTCTGGTCAGGGCCCGATGTTGATTTTGCTGAGGGGGCGCCAAAGCCTCGGACCCCGAGACCTCTTGGGTCATTCCATCGTCCTCATAAGGGTTGCTGTAAAAGCTCGAGGAGACGAATGACGCAGAGGCAGGGAGATTGCCGCGTAGTCCGCCACCGGGCAACTTTGGAAGCGAGATGTCTGGTGGACCCAGGACAGTATTCCTGCGGAGAACAGATGGGCTGCTGGCATTGGATGAGTGGAGTATATCTTGCGCGTGGAAAACAAGGTCACAGTTTCTTTTCCCCCTGACGTGCCCACCGCTTTGCACTGGCTGCGCACTCAGCTCATCCGCAGGCGCGATCGTTTCCCAGTCCGAAGTTGACTTTTGATCGTCGAACTTGGATGGAGTTACGTTTGGGTTCTTCAGTCTAGCACCATCTTTTGCGGGAGCTGAGAGCCGGTCGAGTACAAATTGTTGCCTGGGATTAGGTGATGACAGTTCCGAGTCAATTGCTTGTGGACCTAGGTCTCTAAGCTGAATCTCGTCACCGTCAGTTTGCGCGTACTCGCGCGCGTTTGCAATATCACCACTGGGACCGCTCATCGGATGATGAAAAGATCGATTGGAGATGTTTGCTTTCCCGCGATGCGTAGTAGACTATGCACTCATCAGCGCATTATATTGCCAGAGTGGTAGGAACTTTGATACAAACCTCTTCAGGGTCCCCAAGCATGGTCACCCTCAGGAGTGTCAAACTCTGTCGTTATAAAGGTGATAGCGCCTGCCACTATCTGGGCTAAGTGTCAATGTACTCAGTAGTGCTTTCGATGGACAAGAGCAAAATCGACAAGATGTGATCAAGATATTTTTGTAAAAGTTCGAGCGAATATGGTGGATCGATGATTTCGGTGGTGAGAAGGAGGATGAGAGGAACACCAAGATTTTTGTTTTTGTTTTTGTTCTGGGCGGGGTAATCATAACAAAACGTCAGAAATTTGGCATGGTGCTCGAGAGAATCACCTGATGCGAGGCTGTTGAAAGTGAGAGCAGAGTGAGCTGCTGGCGCTTGGTAGGCAGCATATCAACAGGCGGTCGGCAGGTCCAAGTGGCCTTGAAAGCAAGGCAAGCAGGTATTCCGTCGACACTTGACTGATAGCACCTCCATTTGAGAAGTCAGAAGATATTTTATTCCGCATCCTTTTGAAAAGAGCCATAGTTGCATGCCCAAGCTATCGATGTATCGCATGTAGGGCAGCATGTGTGAGCTCAACTTGCCGTACACCGTTTATCATTTTGCTTGCCTGAAGCTTGGTTCTGAGTCTTCTTCAAGTGAAGAGGGTATTCGAGTTTCCTGACATCCTTATTCGAACATCTGCTGATTGAATACGCTCGACATGAGGGCTCGGGATATGCCGAAGTATTGGTAACTGAACCCCAATCAAATGAGTCAACCAAATGAATCAAATTCTTGACTGCTAGTGGCTCCGTCTAGACTGTGGCTTTCATCTGCCATGATTGTCACATTTCATTTGATCAAATTACTTGGAAGACAATTCTATATCCCGATGAATGGCATCAATTGGGTGTGACCCCTCCTCATGGCCAGGATAGCTCGTGAACCTGCGGAGGACAATTTGGACATCTTCTTAACTACATAGTAGGCAAGAAGATGATTTCCCTAATCAATGGAAACAGCCGACGATACTTTCCGCCATAGTAGCCTCGGGACAACAAAATTATCGTTAGCAAGCCAAGGCTAAATCCGGGGTCTGGAGTGGAAGTTGTTCAGACAACTTTGAAACCTTGCTCGGCTAAGTTCAGGTCGTCCGTCTGTCTGTCGTTGGACCCTGGTGATAAATATGGGGCTCCAGTTGCTGCCAGTGAGCATCTCTAATAAATTGCAGCCAATCGGACGCCAGAGCTAAGTTCTTCTCTCTCCCTTTTGATTTCGAATTTCACATTCTGGGAATCGCTTCAAGTTAATTACATGGATTCCTATTTCGGGATCCTGACGCTGTTTAATGACCCCCTACGTTGATTAGCCAATGACGGAGCTGTCCATGCGACAGAGCTTTCAATGGGAGCGCCGATCAATGTGTTGTGTGCCGTTCGCCATTATTGAAGTGAAAGAAGGTTGGTAGTATCCCGCAATCGGACTGCCTTAGGAATACGGGGCCGTAATACGACTTTGCGGAACTCAGTACATACTACTAGTAGTATCTGCTACTCGTGGTAGTACTACTAACTTAGTAGTAGTACTAAGCCAGAGGTGCAGATGGTCTGGTCAGTGTTGAATGCTTCTCATTCGTTCCATCTGCTTCTGCATGTGCAACCCTGCAGCAGCTTCTGCCGCCTTGCTTCTCCACCTCCATCTTGAGCTACGAGCACCAGCAATACACATTGGCGCGCACTACTACTACTACTACGAGTACTACTACTACTACCACCACTACTTGAATACGGGTCGTCCATAGTAGTAGTGCTTTTTAGGGACTACGCCGAGTCGGAAGCTCCAATCCACCGCAGCCTTTGAAGAGGAGCGGATTCCATCTCCCCGCCATAAGCGATTTGGCCCGCCGCCCGGTCCGCCCCGCTCCTCTGCTTGTCCTGAGCCATCACACCTTGCGCAAACGATGCTCATGCTTCCGCCGGGTTTTGCTATTTCATAGCCCTGCTCTGCCATTGAGGCATCCTACGACGCCTGCTGCCCGCTCTCCCCAACCCCCGTCCCAGTCCAAGTCCCAGTCCGAGCACCAGCACGAGCATCCCACGGCGGCTTCAAACCCCCGCCGGGCCCACCATGCGTTATGGAGCACAGCGACCCCGAGAATCGCGGCTCATGCCCGCTCCCAGATGAGATATGGAACCAAATTATCTCCTGTGAGTTTGCCTTCTGCGGGAACGATCAACTCATCCCAGAAATCGGGTAGCGTGTCCAGCAGCCAACTAACTTTTGCGCAAACAGACCTCGAGCCATACCACCTTACCAAGCTTCAGCAGGTATCAAAGGGACTGCAGCAGATATGCCTTGACGATACCTTGTGGAGGCATCATTGTTTCGACAAGTCGGCATGGTACCAGAATTTGAGCAGGAAGCGAAACTCGAGCACCCCTTTCCCCTTCAACAACGGACCGCGTGATGGATTCAGCTTAGACGATCCGGCCGGCGCTGGTGGCGGCGCTTCAGCAGAACGGGGGCCGGAGTCAACTGGGCATTCGCGACGCTTGCAGGACCTGGCGAATTGGGACCCTTCGTTTCCAGGGGAGAAGGTCTCTTGGTACGATGAGTACATACAACGAGAAGGGCCTGCTAGTGTGAACTGGCTCCAAACGCCCAAGGTTCGTGACCCAGGTGCCGAAGCTATCATCGAAGCTCGCGGGGTCGCCCTCTATTCGCCATACGATGGCGACGATGGGATCGGCACAAAGCTCGCTGTATCTCCGCTCGATGATGGCTCTGTGTGTCTATGGGATATCAACGGCTCCCGAGGTCGACAAGGAGGTATTCTCGCCAAAAGCCAAGGAGACCTTCTATACATGGAAGGGTCCCGCGAGCGAACCGCACGACTGCGTTCCCAGCGAATCGACTCGAGTATCGCCGATCGTGTCAGCGTCGACAACCAAGATCACCGCGCTTACTTCGCCGTGCAGAGCCGTACGTTCAAGACCAAGAACACCCTGTGCCGAAAATCCGACGTTCATGCAGGCTAACAAAGAAAGATCAGATCTTATTGAGGTAGATCTAAACCGGCTAGAAGTGACCAACCGCGATTCGTTCGAGTGGTCTATTACGACACTGTCTGCTATACACCCAGGCATGCCTTTGGTGGTGGGCACCTCTCTCGGAGTTCATCTGCATGACCGCCGTGTACAGACTAGAGTATCGGGGGACGTGGCCGAACGTGTAGAATCGCGGCAGCCCCAGGATTTGGATGTCTTCAAGGCAATATTCGACGCTAACCCACTGCCCCCTTATGCGCCGTTGTCTCAGCCGACACCTACCAGCATCGTATTTCTTCCCGGCGCGGATCAGAACACCAATAGTCTAGTCACGGATGACATCTACGTGTCTGGGCGGTTTTCCAACATCCTGCATTTCGATCGGCGCAAGTTTCCGGCTATTGTTAATTCCATCCACTCCGGCGCCGTGGTCCACAGCCTGGCCGCCCTACCTTATCCCTTCTCTACGGTAGACCACGAGGTGAGGCAACGGGCCGAATCGAGTGCCGAAGGGGTCGCCCAGATGAAGAGTCGGGCGGGGAGTGCTCTGATTGCGGGTGGCAGCTACAACAACAAGGGGAGTCTCGAGGTCTATGGATTGACACCGAGTGTGCCCAGCCCTGGTGGTAGGGGTACAATGATGTTGCAGTCGCTAATCAAGAACCGTCAAACTGCTGCCTCGTCCCCCATCTTGTCTGTGGCCAACCATGGGACCAAGGTGGTCTTCTCGGACGGCTCAGGGCTTATCAAATGGTTCGAGAGGGATGGCAATACGGAGTGTCGGCGACTCAGGCTTGGCCATAGCGAGGCTGATGGAGCCAGCAACATGTTCACACCGCAGCTGGATGATGTGGCACGTAAGGTCGTTTCGACACGCACCAAGCATGGTAAAGCGCGGCCCAACAACGACAATGTGCTGCTGTGGACCGGCGAAAGGCTAGGTCTGGTCAGCTTCACGACGTCGCCCCTGTATCTGGAAAAAGATTTTGTGGGGGAGGATGAGGCACCCGAGACCGAGGACGAGGCGAGACGGGAGTACGCTGACAAGATGCGGGAGGCCCTCGAGCGTCAGGCGGGTGAGGCTAGGTTCCTGAGCAGCTTGGGCGTAGGAACCAAGAGCTCATTCGGGCTATGAACCAAGACAGCGGCATCCTTGTAAGGCTAAACCCGACTAGCGCTAGGGGTGGCAACGTGCCTCATTTCAGGGTTATATCACATTTGGATCTCACTATATTAATAAGTTCTGACAGACTGGGAGATGGTCCCGAGAACTTTTTTGGAGAATTGCCTCATAAAGAAGCTTGGAGCTTGGTTGGTGGTTCCTGCATGGCATGATGGTGAAGCGAAGTAGCCATTAGATTAGCGTTTATAGGTCATGAGAGAAGCGATACAAGCGACTGCATTGAAGTTGCGGAGACTACGTCCCACGTTACGTGAGTCACGAGAGCCAGAAAAGTGAAGCCTAGCAAGAGCTACTATCTAGTCTGGTACTCACATCACCAAGGCATCAGTCGATTCTCATGTAGTAAGTATCATAGACCCAAAAGCGCTTGGAGGATTCGGAACATCACCGGGTTGTCCTACGGTGTTATTAGACTTCCTTTCCAACTTGCAGCAGTGCATATTATTATTACCGGTAACGTGGAGTCCTGGAGTTACGGAGTGCCGACGAAACAAGCTCTTGAATTGAAAGCTGAGACTCCGCAGTTCTAAGACGACGATCCCTCAGAGCACCAAAGCGGGTTAGGCCGAGCTAGTGCTAATTAGTGGCTGAAGTGATTGGGTGGCACCGTGGCGCCCAACGGTCTCCATCAGCTTCATTGGTCGTAAATGTTGCGTGCAGATGCCCCATTGGCCGCCTCAAATCTAACACTTTTTGATATCTTCATTCCCACGCCCCTCCCCTACCTTCTTTTTTTTTTTTTGTTTTCTTTCTAAATGTTAATTATGTACATGCTCGTAGAAGATTCATTCATTCTCAAATGACTATCCCACTTTCTCATCTCACGCTCGGACCTTCCGTGGCGCAGGCACATGATAGCGACTTCTCCACTAGAAATAGCCACGAGGGATTCATGCATGTTCGGTGATTTGTTCGCCACTAGAGTTGGTAAAGGCTTGAGAGAAAAAAAAAAGTGAGCCGTGAGCAAGGTAAGGGAGCGGGAAGACAAGGGGAAGGCGCATTGACAAGGCCATGGGTCGGGCGGTCTGGGGGTGAGATTGAGAGATAATAGAGAGAGAGAGATCACTTGGCAGACGAAAGAGGCGCATCCCCCTAGTTTAGCTGCTTTTTAGTACTATGTAGGTAATAGTGGCTACGATAGTCTTTTGACATTGACGTGTGTTGTTTTGGGATACCACATGGGAAGATGGGCTTGTCAATAACCCTACTATAGTACTAGTAGTAGTAGTAGTAGTAGTACGCAATAGTCACCCGCCACGAGGCCAAGCCAGACAAGACAGCTCGGGATGGAATGAATGGAATAAAATGAAGAAAAGCTGTCGTACCAGGGGGTGGGGGGTTTTTGCTTGCAGGTGGCGGGGATTATCACGAGTTAGAGCAAAGGTTACTTTGCTAACTTGCAGTAAGTCAATGATTAATACCCGACCTAACTCAGGCAGGCAAAAGAGAGGCGGCGGGCTTCAAGTCGCCACTGGGTGCCGAAGATATTCGTATGTGTAGGTACTTGATGTACATCCAGAGGCCTCATTCACACTTCACTACAGTACTACTACTAATCCACATTCATATCCGCATCCACAAGAGAGAGAAGCTGAAAGTAGACAGGGCTCGTGTGTCATACCATGCCATGCCATGTCATGTAATTTAGTGCCATGGCAAGGCATGGCATGGCATGTACTGTTACTGTATTGTATATATGTATGTACGGCGGGACGAAGAGAAAGAGGAAGAGAGAGAGGGATCCACGACAAGACCCCATGAACCACCCTTTCTCGTACCTATGTAATAATTAACAAGTGCCAACCAGCCCAGGCCAGCGGGTACTTGCAGACAAGGTGTGAAGCGAAGGCGGAGCGAAGCGAACCTTGAAGGACAGACATGACGGCTCGTGGATCGACATCTTCCATCTCCATTCCCATCTTTCTTACTCAATGCCCATTTTCCGTCTTTGCCAATCTCTCTTCCTCCATTTGCATGAACGCACTGCCAACGCACACCCTAGCATCCTATCCTATCCTGTCCCATCCTATCCCATCTCATCCCATCCTATCCCATCTCATCCTATCCTATCCCATCCCATCCCAGCGCCTTGCTGGCCCCGCCTCCCGTTCCTTGTACGAGTACATGCTTCGTAACATCATCCCATACTGCACATCCCGTACTCCGCCCGCCGCCGCCGCCGTCCGCTGCTCTTTTCTTACTCGCCGCCGTGCGTCCCTTCGCTGGCTGCTGGTGGTCTTTTCGGACTCGTACTACTGCGACTTGCTCGCCCTTGTGCTTGTGCTCGCTCTCGTGCTCGTGCGTTTTGTAAGAGAGGGGAGCCAGAAGAGGCGCGTGCATTGCATCTTGCATCGCATCGCATAGCATATTATCCCGCCCTTCTTCCTCTGTCCACACCGCCGGCTGGTAAAAGATTGGCCCACGAGACAACTAAACGGATCTTTTACTTTCCCACTCTTACCAAGTATTCTTTTATTTTTTATTACCCTTCCGACCCAGTCATCGCACAGTGGCCGACATTCCTTCTGGCTCGGAAAAATTGGGTCGATCCCTCCCCCCAAAGAAATCCGCCCGCTTGCCGCTGACCCATCTAATGATGATGGATGGGAGAGAGTGAGGCGGCGACACACCAGCGCATTTCATCCGGTCCGGGCTACGAAGCACGTACGCTTGTTGTCTGCCTGTGCTTGTGCTTGTGCTTGTGCTTGTGCTTGTGCTTGTGCTTGTACGTACTTGTTGTCAATTCATAGTCGTGGTCGTGGAGACGACCGCTGCTCTTCCTCCTGCTTTGACAGGTGCCCTACTATCTATCTATCCCATCCTATCGCGTCGGCTGTCAGCCCGTTTGCAAGGTCTTTGTCCCTCTCTGACACTGTTCATTGGTAAAAGGTCGTGGTGACGACGACTGGTTCCGCCTACCTTACATACCATTCACATTCAGGCTTTCAACCTAATCCCCGTAATTAACAGCCATCTGTGTGCTGGCATTTCCTCGTCACTACTACTACTACTACGACTCTACTACAACCTTACTACTACTACTATTTCCCTCAGAACTTCACAATTCCCTACTTCTTCTCATCATTCATACACGACTGTCGACCCTTTTTCTTCCAAGATCCCTGGCGATTTTCTTTCTCTTATTTTTTTTAATTGAAACTAAAATCTCGTCATCGGGGGCTTAGGAAAAGTCTTCGTCGTTTCTTTACCGCCTCTTCGGGCCACTAGCCTAATTCCGTTGTTACACCTGCAACTTCCATTACCCTCTTGGTGCTCTTTTTTTCACTTACACGAACGTCACTGCCTCCCCAACCTGCGACAAACATTTGTGTTTCTCCGCCCAAGGTCGCCACAACCTTTTCAAACAATCTTCCATCTCTCGATGGACCGATAAACTCCCCCATCTAGGTTTTTTAACTTCCGAGGGGGCATGTTCCATGGCCTTCTGGGTCGTTGGCGGCAGCGGCGGCCCGCTTGACGCCCCCGAACTCAACCAGCACCACCGTGACGCATGCGCATACGCAGCCGGCTTCGTCCAGGGCGGTGGGAAGAGAAGAGTTACCTACTATCCCGAGGATGACTACAGTGACTATGAACTGTCTAAGCGAATTCGTTTAGACCAACATGGCGCTGCCAACGTGCGATACCCGGTTCTGTCGACGGCGCATCACGATGCTGGCTACGACTATGACCGAGACCAGCGTGCTCTCGCCCCAGGACCACGAGCATCCGTCCGTGTACAGAATCTCGCCTTTCTAGTGATACGCGAGGGCACTCGAACGCCAGAGCATCATCATCATCATCATCATCATCATCATCATCACCGTCCTTCGCCTAGCTCACGTCCATCTCAACCTCCCCAGCAGCCCATGCACGCGGCGCCTATGGAACGAACCGAGTCCGGTCTTTCCATCTCTTCCGACAACTCTTCTTATGCTGGCGACATGGCCATCGACTCGGGCCACGATGACCCTTCTCAACTGGTCTCTGACCTCGACGCCGCTAAACTTGTTCGCCATCATGTTCAGCAGTCCCGTCCTGACTCGCAACCTGCTCGCATCCTCCGCTCACTGATCCGCCCGCGCCTATCCGGCTCCAGCTCACGTGCCTTCACGCTCGACAACGATGCCCTGCGCTCTATTTTCCGCGCAGCCAACCAGTTATTCTTCGCCGACAAACTCTCCAAGAGGGTTGTTTGGGATTGGAGTCATCCCTCACCTGCTGAAAGCGACAACCAGCAACCTGTGGGTGGCTCCCGTTACGCCCACCACGTAGTCGGCACCACCGCTCTCCGCCGCTCAGCCAGACTAGGCGGCTACGAAACCCTCATCGTCCTCAGCTCTCCCATCCTTCGTGACACCCGCTACAACAGACGCCTCCTAATCGCCACGTTCCTGCACGAGATGATCCACAGTTTCCTCTTCGTCATGTGCGGACTCAAAGCCGGTCACGAGGGTGGCCACACGGAAGGCTTCCGCCAGATCGCCGAAACCATCGACGACTGGGTTGGCAGGGAGTATCTCCGCCTAGGTGACATGGAGGCCGATCTGGACCGTTTCCGCAGCGAGGACGACGTGCCCTCGTGCAGCCGCGGAGGGAACTGCGGCAGCATGGGCATCCAATACGTTGACGAACATGCACCCGGTATGTACCATGAGCACGGCGAGTGGGAATGGTACGAGCAAGAGAGATTCCGTACCGGCATGCCGACTCCATACGTTCCTTGATTCGAGAACTTGGGGCCATCCCTCCTTTCCTCCCTCTCGGATCACCCCACCGATGTTGGGAATATTAGCGACACGAGACGACGAACAAAGTCGCCTAAGAAGTAATAATAAATTAGGCAGACACCTTTGAGGCAATGCAATGCATGGCATGGCGTTCAGGATTATTTTCAGGCAATTCTCGGAGGATTTCGGCGCAACATAGATAGATACCTACATGGACAAGGATGGAAATTTTAGGAATCACTCACTCGAACACTTTTCTTTGTCTCTATATCTGTATCTCTAGAGAAAGCGGGTGAGCTGAATCGCCCCGATACAAGAACACAAATACACACTTCGTGAAATACCCATTATTTAGGTTCTCCACGATGCCGTGTTTGTCATTAAGCCGTAATCGCTGATGATAAGAATGCAAGTTGCAAAACGCCTAACCATGCAAATTGCCCATCTTGTTCTTCCTCCTTCTGCGTGTATCAAAACCGTAGCTAACAGTCGTGAAATCGGTCTGCATCCGTCGTGACCGTCTCTTCACTTTCTACCGTCTGCGTCATTAATCGAGCTGTAGCCAGCCGCCACGCCGTTACCTTGTCTTAGCAGCGGCTCCTGCTCTTCTTCGGAAAGTTCCTCATCAATCGCCGACTCGTTGGGAAGAATAACTCCACTGTCGCGTAGGGTATCGTCATCTTCTGCCTCGCTGTCTTCAGGCGTAGCGCTAGGACCATCGCCTTCGACAATCATGAAGACGGGGATAGCGCCTATAGCAGCCACTGCCGCCAGGAAAGCGTAAGGGACCATGACATAGCCGCGGTCCACACCCCAAGTGAAAGCCAAGCCAGTGAGTAAGGGACCGCCAGCGCGACCTAATCCGCTAAAGCAGGTTGCAAACCCGTTCAAGGTTCCCAAGACGCGAACCGAAGTGCAGGAGTTGGTGAGAAGAATGGTCGTCGATGGGAAAGCAATAATGATACCAAAGCCCTTAAACAACATGACTAGGGCAAGTGCAATATATCGTGCTGTCGCACTCTCGAATAGTGCCGTGTACGGAGTGAGGAAGTATGTGATAGGGAGAAGAATAGCTACCGTCCGGGTTAGTCAGAAGTCCATAACCAATTCACTCTGATAATGTACTCACAGCAGACCCTGAAGCACCTCAGAACACCGAAGCGAGCAACCAAGGTCGGGTATATTAGGAATTGAATGAGTCCACAGGTGATGCCATAGCAGGTGAAAATGGTGCCAATCTCTCCCGTCTTCAGTCCGAATCCACCGGTGAAGTAAAATGGTAACTTGGTGGCATTGTCTGTGTCCGAAATCTTGGGGTAGTTAAGAAACACAGTGACATTCTGATCGTAAGCCACGGAGTGGAAGGCCAGGAATGAGTAGGATAGAAGGTTTATCACGGATTGAGTGGTAAAGACCTCTTTGAGACCGGGTTCTGAGCGCTTCTTCTTGGGCGCTTCTCCTTTGCGAACGTGGCTTGGAATCAGAGGCGCCGTAGCCTCCCCATCTACAAACGATCGACGCCTTTGCGAGCCTGGTCTGCGCTTAAAGGCGCGAGTAAGGCGCTTGCCAGCTTGCAACCCCCAGTCCTTCTCCTCTCGTTTGCCAGGCAGGGTCTCCTTTAGGAACAGAGCTGCAACAACCACGGAGATGAGGAAGAAAATAGTGGCGATAAGATTCGGTAAAACATAGGGATATTGTTTGAAAAACTTCCAGTCGCCGAACACGGATGGGTACTGTGTAGCCGGTTCGGCAAAGAAGCCACCAAAAATAGGACCAATGACAGACCCTAATGACCAAACAAGAGGCATGACAGAGAACGCTCGGGGTTGAAGCTCCCTCTCTGGGACCATCTCAGCAACCATGGTACGAATGATGCCGACTGCAAGTAAGAAAGGTTAGTATCAGTTGCCGCTATGAAGAAGACATTGCTCTACTCACCATTCCCATTTCCGCCGCCTTGGATAGCGCGAACAGTAATAGCCATAGCTAGGCTAGTTGACATCCCCCAAATGACGAAGCAAACCATGCTGCTCAAGAGTCCAAAAATGATGGTAGGTTTTCTGCCATAGTAGTCGGCGCATCTGCCCCAAGGAACAGCCGTAATGCTCTGCGCTAATGAGAACACAGCCGACGTAAGACCAGCCCACCGAGCAATATTATTTTGCTCGATTCCAAAACCGCGGATCATCTCAGGCAGGTAGGGAAAGACCGAGGTGTAGGCCATGGGTTCGCAGAAACGCACGACAGCTGAATCAAAGTTAGCCAACCAACCGAAGATGAGTGTGCCAAGTACCTAAAAAATTGCGCCCGTATGTTTTGCGTCTCATACGTTCTAATCCAACTCCCGCGTAGTAAAATCGGAATGCTAGTCATCATATACGTACAGGACCTGCTTCGTATGAGAGATGCCACAATCAAATATGGTCAAGACGGACGAAGCAACCCAATTTACGGTGATATGACAGCACAGTAAACGGAAATAGGTAGGCAATACATTTCCATATGAAGTTCGGCAACATTGTTCTCTTCTTCACGCACCAAGGGCTAAAGCGAAAATCGCGGCTGCTTACCCAGAATAATAAGCTGCTGGACGGGCAGCTTGGGCCTCGGGCCCGGGGAGTCACCGGCGGCCATCACGATTCACCGCGTTATACGGTTACAGGCTCTGGAAAAAGGTGTTCATGTATGGACCGCGGCGGTAGAGATAAAGGCGAAGGAGAGGATGAAGACTTTCGGTCTAAGGTGTACCTTAGTGATTTCAAGTTGGGCGATATGGTGGAGTCTTGCGAATTTTTTATTGGTGTCGATGGCGGCAGATGAGCCGGAGCGCCTGCCGAATGGAAAGTAACGTTTATCGAAGCTAGAGCCAATTACGCAAGCGGAATTTCCGGAATTACGAAGAGCGACAACGGCGTGGAAGGTGCCAGTCAACGCGGAAACAAAGGAAGGAAGCAACGACGGCTGCCACAGCCTCAAAAGTAAAAAATTGAAGTTGAGACTCAAAAGAGAAGTTTGGCAGAGGGTGCGACGTCGTGGTAGTAATAAGGCAGTTCAACTCACGGACAAGGCTTGGTATGTCTAGCGAGCGCAAACTCTGGTTCGTCCGTAGCAAAGGCTCCTAGTCCCATACCTTGCGATTATCCACTTGGGTGCAGAGAGCAGTCACGCGCAAGTTCACCGCAGCCACCCCGGCAAGACGAATGTGGAAAACAGGGGACCTTCTGTTGACGACGACATGATATTACGAGTACTACTACTACTACTACTACTACTACTTCTCTCTCTCTTTTCTCAGCACTCGTTGCCTACTAGCCTAACCTTATTGTGTTATGGTGACTCAGTGTTGCTAAGCTGCTTGCCACATATCACATATGAATGCACCTCTGGGTCCGAGACACGGCTGCGCTCTGGTCCCATGGGCTGATGAATAATGTAGAGCGTACGAGTACGAGTCTTCATCCGTGCAAGCTATGTGGGAGGGGAGAAGACATTTGCCTGTATCGCAAGCGGCAACTTCTCTTACGCAGTGACGCAGGATGTGACCTTCGCCGCCCTCTAGCATCGTGAAAATGCAGCCCATCACTCACATCGGATAACATGGTCAGCAGCCACCATGGAGGTACCTTATGACTTGGAGACATGGCGACATCTTTCGGTGCTCTTCGTCCCCTAACTGTAGCGCTTCGCAGCGCCTAACCGGACGAATATGACAAAATTAACGGGATGACGCCGACAACCGGTGGGGCAAATCGCGGGGCGGCCAAGAGCCTCCGACTGCGGAGCCAATCAACCTGGCAGCCGAAGTCCTTGCTCCACTTTACACTGCCCAAGCGCTAAGTTACTAACTACCTAACGGCATGGGGGTCGCTTTTTGTTTTCTATGCCTTAAGCTATCTTGGTTGGATGATAATGAAGCTGGAAGCTCGATCGCGACCTTGTAGAGGTTGCAGCCACAATCTTCTTAGTATTCCTAGTGGCATTACACTGCAGTCCTAGTAGTGGTGTTGCTCGTTGGCATTTGCCAATAGTTCAACAGGTGATCAATGTGCAAGAGGGGGAATAATTGACTCGTTCGCCTATTTTCTATCGGTTGAGACGGGAACAAGCTGGCTATAGCTAAAACAATGACGGCTTCAGGTGCATTTGCATGAATATCAGCGTACTCGTATGTGCCCACCGGACTCCAGACGAATGAAATCCAAAATCTGAGATACCCATAGTCAAGTCCGGGGTAGCTTTGCATGCCTCCGCAGCCTCGTGTGGCTTGACTCCACCTTAGCCACATATGCACACAGCAAGACCAACGCCAAGCCTTGGAGCCTGCTACAACGGCTTGCAACATGACGAATAGCTGTGGCGTCATCGGTCGGTCGTATTATGCCCAACCCGCATCTCATCTTCATCAACGTCAGATTCTAGTTGTATCCTTCTCGGATAAACAATTATTTCATCACCTCTTGCCTCATTACTTTCTGGGAGGGATTTTAGACGCAGTATGAACTTGACGAGATGAGCAGGTAGTGAAGAAGTTTCGTTCAAAACGGCATTCCAGAAAGCTATATCATTAGCGAACCACTCGGCTACCATCACGCCACACGAGACCGCTCCTCAAGCCATCTCGTGAGCCGACAACATGGCCGACGAGTCTACTCCCCTGATTCAGACTGTTCGCGTGGGTCCGCCCCGTCACAGATACCCTCACAGCACCTGTCGCCGCTTCTTCTCGATTGCCAGTTGCTGCCTTCTCATTACCGGATTTGCCTACTTTGCTATCCACGCCGCCTTCGTTTGGCCGTACGAATTCCGCCATGGGCACCACAGTCACTTCTCTTACTCGCCGGGGAAGAGGGGTAAGCAGGGCTTGAGCTATCAAGATCTGGTGAGCATTCTGATGGACACACCATCGCCGAAGCATCTGGAGGAATGGTTCCACTATTATACCGAGGGATCCCACCTCGCAGGGACGAATCTATCACAGGTATGTCGATGATTGATCGGCTTCCACAGCAAACCAATTCCAGGACTGACACTTTTCAGGTTGAGTGGACAAGAGACAAGTGGGAAGAATGGGGCATCTCATCCGAGATTGTCTCTTATGACAGCTACATCAACTACCCTCTTGGACATAGCTTGAGCTTGCTGGAGAGGTCGAAAGGGTCTAGCAAATCTGGAAAGTCCGATGAATGGGATCTCCTCTTCGAAGCATCTCTTGAAGAGGATGTCCTGGAAGAAGACCCCGTGACAGGTTTCAAGGAGCGTACTCCTACATTCCACGGTTACTCGGCCAGCGGCAATGTCACAGCGCCTTTTGTATATGTCAACTACGGGACATATCAAGACTACCAGGATCTTGTAGACGCTGGCATCGACCTGGAGGGAAAGATTGCCATCACCAAATACGGGGGTAACATGCGCGGCCTCAAAGTCAAGCGAGCCCAGGAACTGGGCATGGTTGGCGTTTTGATGTACAGTGACCCCGGCGATGATGGCGAGATTACCATTGAGAATGGCTACGACTATTATCCCAACGGCCCGGCGCGAAACCCGAGCAGCGTTCAACGAGGAAGTGTGGAGTTTCTGAGCATGCAGCCAGGCGACCCGTGAGTGCCTACCACTAATCTCGTATCATTCCAAGCTTAGGATATACTGACCAGCTCAGCACTACTCCTGGATACCCTTCAAAGCCAGGTGTCCCGCGAGAGTCACCAGACAACGCTATCCCAGGGATTCCCTCAATCCCCATCTCTTACACGGATGCCCTTCCCATCCTGAAAGCTCTCAATGGCCACGGACCCAAGTCGAGCGATTTCAATAAGTACTGGAACCGTAATAACGGCCTTCGATACAAAGGCGTCCAATACAACATTGGTCCTTCGCCAGACAATGTAGTGTTGAACCTTGACAGCCAACAGAACTACACTACGACACCTTTGAGAGATGTCATCGGTATTGTTAATGGCACAATCTCGAATGAGGTTCTGATCATTGGCAATCATCGTGACGCCTGGCCTATTGGAGGGGCTGATCCTAACAGCGGCTCAGCGGCTCTGAATGAGGTCATCCGCAGTGTAGGAAAGGCTTTGGATGCTGGTTGGAGGCCACTTCGCACAATTGTCTTCGCCAGCTGGGATGGGGAGGAGTATGGACTCATCGGGAGCACCGAATGGGTCGAAGAGTACTTACCTTGGCTACAGGATGCCAACGTGGCCTACTTGAATGTCGACATTGCTGTCTCAGGATCGGAGTTGGCAGTTGGTGCTACGCCGACGCTTAATAACGTGCTGCGGGATATCCTCCAGGATGTCAAATCTCCTAACCAGACCATTGAAGGCCAGACCGTCAGCGACCTTTGGGACGGCCGCATCCACCCCCTAGGCAGCGGTAGCGACTTCACTGCTTTCCAAGACTACGCTGGCGTACCTTGCCTTTCCCTAACCTTTAGTCCCAAGAAAACAGATCCGGTATATCATTACCACAGCAACTACGACAGTTTCCGCTGGATGAAGCTGTATGGCGACCCAGGCTTCAAATACCACAAGGCCATGGCGCAGATGATGGCTTTGACCATGGCCAACCTAGTGGAGAACATTGTTCTTCCCTTCCGAGCGTCTGAGTACGCTGATGCGCTAAATTCCTATCTCGATGGTCTTGAGGACAAGCTCGAGGGAGAGACGAAACTCGCGACAGAGGCCGAGGTCTTCGCTTTCAGGGGTCTCGTCACTTCTCAGGAAGTCACTGGAAACGAAGACGAGTTCAAGAAAGGCTTGAAGGAACTCCGCGCTGCTATTGATGAGTTCCGCGACAAGGCTCTAGAGATGGACGGCCTAGCCGCCTGGACAGAGCAAGAGCTTGAAGCAGATATCCCTTGGTGGAACATCCCCAGAAAGATGAAGCTTGCAAGGACCATTGGCAAGGTGAACTTCCGATACAAGTTCCTGGAGAGAAAGTTCCTTTTCGAGGACGGCCTTGATGGGCGGAACTGGTTTAAGCATGTTGTCTATGCCCCTGGTCTTTGGACAGGGTACAGCGGAGGTACGTTACACATTCTATTTGTGTTGGAAGAATTTTCACTGACTTTGCTACAGCTGTTTACCCCGGTCTTTCGGAAAGTATTGACACGAAGGATTACGAGCGAGGCCTGAGATGGGCTGGTATCATCAAGAGCCGCATTGAGGATGCTACCAAGAGCATTAGCTAGTGTGATACAACCATTATGCCACTGCTTTGGTTACACGACATATATGATTCTGGGGTTTTTTTGGTTTGATAGTACTTTTCACTTATAGCTGAAGCGATGAGATTGTAATATATATACAGATTCAGACATCCACCAATGGGTTTTAGCCGTTTACAGCTGTGTCACCAATTTTCCACGCGATTATTGTACAATTTGGACTCACAGTCTTTCGAAGTTGATTCTTTTTATTCTCTTCTAATTGCATCTATGAGTTACAACATGTATACCTCACGCCCAGATCACTATTGGGCACCGTTGAGTGACAACCCTCTCTGCCTTGCGTCACCTTCTAAAACTTGTACACCTGCTCAGAAGAGTAGCCCAACTCCTTCAGGGAGCCCTTCAACTCGCCCTGGTCTTTAGGGCTAACCTTGTTTCCAGAGATAGCATTCATCATACCAGGAGGTCCGCAAACAAACACCTTGATGTTCTCGTCCTTGGGCTCAGGCAGAACCGTCTTGAGCAAGTTCTTGCTGATGTAGCCGCTCTCACCGGGCCAGCTCTTGGGGGGCTTGTCGAGGACGTAGAAAGCACGGAAGCGCTGGGGGTACTTGTTCTCGAGCTCGGCGAACTCCTTGCGGAGGAGGATGTCCTCCTCGGTGACGTTGCCGAAGACGAGGGTCACCTTGGTCTTGTCGTTGGGGTTGTTGAAGATGGCGCGGGCGAGCTGGTACATGGGGGTGATGCCGGTGCCGCCGGCGACGAGGGCGATGTGGTCGTGCTTGTTCTCGGTCCAGGGGTACTTGGGGAGAGGGCCCTTGACTTCGAGGCGCTGCCCGGGTGTCATGTTGTGCAAGTGTGTGCTCATGGGGCCGTTAGGATACTGCTTGATGAGCAGGTCGACGTATCCCTTGGTGTCTGTGCCAGTTGTGTCAGCCTAAACATCCACACGCGCGCCAGTAGCTTGACATTCAGAGAAAACACAAATTCTACATACCCTCATCGCTGACAGGAGTATAAGGACGCAGCGTAGCCTTCTCATCATTCGGCCCCTTGTACTTGGTCAAGATAGCACTAGCAATGTGCAGACCAGAGACCATATCACCCTCAGGCAGCTCAAAGCGGAAGCGCTTGGTGTTGTGGTTGACATTCTCTACCTCGGCCAGCTTGAGCGAGAAGAAACCCTGGTCGCCGCCCTGGAAGGCCGGCTTAGCCGGAGCAGCGGACTCGACGATCTTGGCCGCGGAGCCGCCGCTGTAGTACCAGTATCCGGCGCCGCCGAGGGCAGCTGCGCCAGCGGTGTAGGCGAAAGCGTTGGACCCGCCTTTGGGAGCTGACTCGGTAGCATAGCGGCGGGCTTGCTGATTCACAAGGTTAGCATGATAGATTCGCAGAAAGAAAAGTTTGGTTTGGGTGACCAGGTTGGATTGGTAAGCTGCGCGCGGGACAATAGCCGAGCTCAAGGTAGACATACCATGCGAAGCGGCTGCGCCGCGCGGAAAGAAGCTCGGGCAAACATCTTAAAGACTTTTAGGGAAGAAACAAGGTCAATTGGGACGGATTGGCCTCGCAGAAATGGTGTTGAGAGTAGATTCGATAGATAGAATAAGTCGCGCCGGGTTAGTCGTTCCGAATGATTTGTAGGCCGAAGGCAGCTCCGCCAGCTCCCGTCTCGATGACGCAAAAAAAGTCACGTGTACCCCACGCCCATGTCATCGCACGGAAGACGTGATTACCAAGAGAATATAGGATTTCCTTATGTAAACACTGCCGTAGGAGGTTGATATAGCTCTTTGAATATTGTTTATTCTGTAAATTCTTTAATGTCCGCCATCAAGCCGCAGTCGACCTACGGCCTGTAAGTGCAGCGTTCAGAGTTTATCTTTACATCACAGCTCTTACAATCACTTTCCCAGCAATAAATCACGATGTGAGCTTGAGAAAAGTCGTATACTCCAGAATACCCAAAAATGGGCAACAGTAATCTCTTTTTGAACGCTTTCGTAATTGATATCGACGTCTTCCCATGCTGCCATGCTTATTCGCCCCTTTTCCCAGCTGCAATTTGTAACGCAAACTCCTTTACAGTCTCCGACATTCTGTATGGTAAAATGATATGTTTTAGTTGTGTTGAGACCATATACGGCGACCCTGGGCAAGTAAAACACCTTGTGAAAGCCCAGGCTAGATTTCCAAACCCTACTCTTCTTCTTCTCATCCTTCTGTCTATATCTCCATGGTAACTCATAATAGTTCGGATTTAGATGCTAGATCGTGTCGCGTCAGGTAGGCGCCCGTGGCCACCGCACTATAACTGCGGGCTGATAATGTATGATATTATCGATAATTGGTGGTTTTAATGATTCGAGAGCATAAGAATCCCATCACGGGACAGCGGCAGGCTCCTCTTCTGTGCCCGGTTTCCCCTGTGTAGGCGTGGTATTCCTCTCTGCTGTGTTACTTTGCGCATCTTGGCTTTCTCTCCTGCCCAGAGCATTTCCATCAGGCTGGCTCAACGTCGGGGTGTTAGCTTGACTACCTCCCCTCTGGCCGTGATAGTGAACAACTTGTGGAGGGCCCTGGCCGGAGTGCCGGCCCAATTGACCCGTGGGATAAGGATTCAGGTCTTTGCTGGAGGTGGAGAACATCGACACCACGGGCTGATGGTAGCCGTTCGTCCCGTTCCCTGGAGCTGCTTGTGCGGGAGCCCCGCTGCCGTGCTCTGGTTGCGTTGGCGTGGATACATCGTTTGGCGAGCCGCCATCAAGGATGTTGCCAGTCAGACTGTTCATGCCCCCCTCAATATCTCGCAGGAGTCGAACGTATTCCTCAGGCACCAAGCCACTTTCCTGGGTTTTTGGGTCCTCGGCTACAAGCCACCCTTGGCCGTGCCGATATGATACCCAGATGATTTGGCCCTCCACGAGTGGCAATTCATTCTCGTTTTCGCGCTCAAAATCAAAGAGAGCAACAGCTTTCCCATGGAATTCCTCATCCGGCGACGTAATTGTGAACTGATAGTCGCGAGAGTACCTAGACTCGTCCTGGTCTCGAAATCCGGGTGATGTAGGCGAGCTCGAGGCGTCTGATTCGGCGTAGCTGGGTCCAGTCTGCGCAAAATGATATGCCCGGCTGTGTCTTGTATCACCAGGCGGATAGGTCACAAATTCCCCGCCCGGTCCGTTTGCCTCTCCCCCTTGACTAAGATAGTATCGCTCGCTCCCATCGCCTTCCGTACCGGCATAGTAGCCCCTGCTGGTGTCGTAGCTAGCGGAGCTGACAAATCCAGGCCTCTCACGGCTAGCCCTCGACATAGTCGCTGATGTTGACTTGTGCTTGCGATGGCGGGACGATACCACGGGGCTCTGAAGGTCTTCGTCTTCGCTGTATGGTGGTCCATCGCCAAATTGGATAGGTGGGATATCATGGCCCCGGTTGAATCCGTCGGCAGTCCACGAGTCCCAGGGCATCTTGTGCTCCCACGAGGCTGGGGGGTCCGATAACCTCCTGTGCTCACTCGCTGGCGTAGTCGCGCCGGATGGAGGTCCAGATGGCTCGGGTGGAGGTCCGTAGTGCAGCGGGTGCATGGCGGGGTATGCAAAGTCTCGCACGAGGGTGTAGGAGAGGCTGGAGGTGAACATGGGGAAGGCGTGCGATTGCGGGCGTGATCTTGACGAACCGACCGAGTATTGCGAGAGTCGACTCTTGGAGGCGTGGGACATGGGCCGAGGGCGAGGTTGGACCTGGGACGCAGGCACGGTGACAAGTGGATGCAAGCTGGAGGGTTCTTGGTGGGGAGAGGTGCGCTCTCCTAGCGGAGACTTGGCCTCGGATGCCATTGTGATAGCCTTTGTTCAAGCACTGCTCCCTTGATTATCCTTCTTCGTAGCAAGCCCATGCAATGTAGCGCTAATACGCTCAATCGAAGTATATATATATTATTGGCCGCCAGCGGCTAGTCGCCAAGAGCGAGACTCTTCCCGCGGTATCACAGCCGTGCGCAGAGGGGTTGGACAGCGTGGAAGTTGGGCGACACCCAGCGGTAGGCGCAAGGAAATAAAAGAGAAAATAGGGATGCTCCGTATGCGCAATAACGATGCGGTTGATGAGACCCCTAGGCAAACTGGGATAGGAGCAAAGGCTGAATCGGCTAAAGCGTACAAGACTCGTTGGCGCAAGAGGGCTCAGGACCACCCCGCGGCCTCGGACAGCAGCGAATGGGTCAGAAGCGGTGGGATATGCGTTGGCCGAGCACGCTGGCTGAATATCAGCTGAAGCTTATCAATGGACGTCTATCTCCAAGAGATGGGTCGGATCGAGTAGAGTCGAATCGGAACTGGCGCAAGAGTAGCGACGGAAGAGGGTTTGTGGGCGAGTGCGGTCGGTCAGCGATTTGAGTCAAGGTGGAGATGCTGTAGGTGGGAGCGGAGGCAAGCTGTCTGCGGAGTGCTCCGTTCGAGGCAGTATAGATGTAGAGGGGATCCGACGCGGCTATGCTGTATTGTATTATGTTGTGTTGCGTTGCGTTGCGTTGTGCTGCGCTACCGTGCGCAGTATCAAGGCGAGTTGGGGAGAGGCGAGGCGAGTCGAGTCGAGTCGATTTGGGTCGGGTCGGATCTGGTGTGGGAGGTGTGAGTGAACTTCTTAGACTAAGGTAGCAATGAAGTGGGAGGTGGGAGGTCGACTTGCTGCTTCTGCTTTTGCTTTAGCTTTCGCTTTGCTGGTGCTGGGCGACTGGACTAACAGTGAGAGCGGACAGCCTAAGCTAAGCCTGCTTGGGTGGGAAGTCCGCTGGGGAGCCCAACTGGGGAGCCCCGGGATCAAGGCCACAGGGCGATATTACACAGCCAAACCACTGTCCGGGGCCCAATGGGAGGCCAATCCTACAGGCTACAGGCGGCTTACAGGCCGTTGGCGCTGGCCTAATACGGACTACAGGCGACGGCCATCGGGTACCACACGCGCATGTTGGCCCTAGCCCGACTGTCGCAGCTCGTTCACGACGGCCACCATGAAAGCGCCATGAAGGCTTACCTTAGGTTGTTTTGTTGTTATTATGGGAGATGGGATCGGGACGCTACGGATGGCATTCCTACACAATTTACTTTAGGCGCGCCGTTATACGTACTTGGCGGCGGCGGCAAGTTGAGTCCGCGAACCGGGCTCTGGCTTACACGATGCAGCAACCACCATGATCGTGGTGCTTACTTCCCGTACTTCGCTGATCAAGTAATATTAGCATCTTCCCCAGATAGCCCTAGGCTGCCCGACTAGCTCGCAAACTAATAGCGGTTGCCTCTGAGCCCCATGTTCTGTGCTCGGTGAAATCGTTGCCGACGAATGGAAGTAATGTGAGAGCTTCACTGCCCATAGGCGAAGAAACCTACCTATTCATGTTGTGAACAAAAGCATAACATTATTCTCGCTAGCACAATGTCGCAATATGAGTACTCATACGTACATAGAAATATTATAGAAAAGTTTGTCACTTCAAACATCCGTAACAACACAGCCTCTTGGCCCCCGGCCTTCTCGAACATCGAGTATGATTACACAAGTATCATCAAGGATTCAAGCCCTCCCGTGCCGTCCGGGTAAGAAACCAGGATCATGAATTGACCTAACCAATGGACAGTCCGTCCAATATAATACGAAATTACCACCGCCATGGCACAAGAGGCGACGATCGTAGGATGGGCGGGAAGCCATTATCAGATCTGATGTTGATCGGTCGCAGGGTGCCCACGTGAGACGCCCCAAGGTGGCTGCTGTGGGACATGATTGTTTCCGGTACATTGTAATAGTGGACTTTTAATTCTTTGCTGAGGCGATCATACTACGGGCATTGAGTCAAGGAAGAAGCTTTCATGCAATCGCCAGATACCCGGACTAGATGGTTTGGGCATAGCCATTGCGCGAACGGGCATCTCATTAGAAGCAGTGGGCCATCGCAAATGAGAAGGGCGATGAAGGATTAACCTGCTGCTAGAACCAAAACCAAAACTTTTTTATGGAAGAAAAGGAACTCTCGCTTATCAATTACATGAGCATAGACTGAACATGTGAGCATCCTTACGCGCACTTACACGGCGTATCGCGAGACAAGCTCCCGAGGTTTCGCAGTTCGTTGGGTCGTCGTTGGTCTTAATTGAAACAAAAAAAAATTATATAAAAAGAAAACCTGGTTCACCCAGCTCTTACACTTTATTTGTTGCTATTTTTGGAAAAGCCACGTCTGGCGGTGCGCTGCTGATTGGGTGGCACAAAGACGTTGTCGTTTCAGGTCATGCACTGGCCTTGTGGCCAATCAGCACCAGCTTGCATGAGGAGCTTGTGCTTGACCGCCAACAAAAGAACATGCAGGGCGAGCAATATCAAAGGATCACCAATAACAGACAGCAGGTTGGTAAAAAAGAAGCGCGAGAACGCAAGTCTTGAATTGTATACCCAAAGATGGCAACGAGTTGTGAGGACAATTACAATAAGTGGTCGGAAGAGAATATAACTTGACATTGAACTTGTGATGATCGTCAACCATTCCAAGTACATCCTAACATCGTATGAGAGAGCAGATTGATTCTTCCCGTGGAAACGCCTAAACTCAATATAAACGCATCAAACCACCCTAAAATGTAAAAGCGACCGAAAAGCGTTTGGTCGAGAGGAAATACAAGCACACCATCCGAGCCGTAGCCGAAGCTACAGGGTAGGCGCAGACATCTGGCGGTTCTTGCCCACCGCCCTTAGGACCGAGCTTTATCCGGCATTTACGATACACACGGAGAAGCTTGCGAAGCTCCCACAACAATGACAGCCGCGTAAACCACCATGGTGACGAGATGTCGCGCGCTGCAATATCTGAACCCACGGGACCGGTCTGAATAGACCTCAATTGACTTTTTGATCCAAGGTAAGAATTATCAGACCCGCCATCGAACCCTTCTGTTTTCGTGATGAGTACTATTATTGGAGCTGTCTGAACCATAATGTTGAGACCTTATTTTTATACGCTTTTTCTCTGATGGAATATGTCTACTCTTGTGCTGCAATGCCATCTTCTCAGTCTGTCACACCGGCTTACTCCTTTGAAATAGTTACGCAACGAAGCATGCGACAATACCTCGCCCTAGGCTCCGACCAGATTTTCTCTCCCGGATAACGCTTCACAATGGAGGTAGCAAACGGCGCAGCAGCTGGTCAGGCGCAGAATGGGACGACATCCGATGTTGAGCCCTTCAAGCTGAAGTTCTGCACCGTATGCGCTAGCAATAACAATCGGTATGTTAACTAAGAGACGTTGAGCAAAAGGTCCTGAAGCCTTTGGGTTGGATCATGTTGGCTAATGATGCAACGATGGTAGCTCGATGGAAGCACATCTACGCCTATCACAGGCAGAATACCCAGTCATCTCTTTCGGCACCGGTTCGCTAGTTAGATTGCCGGGCCCTACCATCACGCAGCCCAATGTCTACCAGTTCAACAAGACGTCATACGACAGCATGTACAAGGAGCTAGAGGCCAAGGATCAGCGGTTGTACCGCAACAATGGCATTTTGAATATGCTGGGTAGAAACAGAGACGTCAAATGGGGCCCCGAGAGGTGGCAGGACTGGCAAGTTGGCGTACCTCGCTTGCAGCATGCCAAGGACCGTGGTAGCCCAGGTACAGAGGGTGGCATGGTGGACATCGTCATCACTTGCGAGGAGCGATGTTGGGATGCCGTGATCGACGACCTCCTAAATCGCGGCTCACCTCTGAATCGCCCGGTTCATGTGATCAATGTTGACATCAAGGATAACCACGAAGAGGCCCATATCGGTGGCCAAGGTATTCTTGACCTGGCCAACTCTCTCAATGCAGCAGCCCTCGAGGAGCGTGAGGCTGCTGGCGCGGCGGCTTTTGATGCCGGTGGTGCTGCCAGTCGAGCAAGCTTTGATGAGAAGGTGCCAGAAGTTCTGGCAGCGTGGCAAGAACGGTGGCCTAACCTCCCAGCCCTTTGGACGTTGGCTTGGTTCTAAGGCTCGCTCCCGCTCCTTAGTATGTTCAAGAGGGAAGCCATTTTTAGTGATGAGTTTTTAGTGTTGTGTGGCTATTACATCACGGCCACTATGGAGGGTAACGCTCACCAATTACCTTGACTGAGTTTTCGTTCTAAACATCAGTCACCAAACATTAGTTACCAAAAACAGCTTCTTCTCATGCTAACAGTGACGTTTTTCTCATCCTCAGGAGCGGTGAATGTGATCTACGTGTAGATTGGAGTTTGGAAATTGCGTCAGTCAAAGTTCTCGCATAGGAGCTTAGAGATTGGCGGATTTAGACTTCATGATGGACAACAAGTGGTTCTCGATAATTATTGCGGTGTATCCACGATGAGCATACATGCTGGAGCCTGGTCATATACCATGGCCTTTTCTCCAAGATCTCCAATGATGCCGATCATGCAATATGCCGCTTTGTTTCAACACCTTGAAGATGGGCACTTTGCGCCTTTGTGACGGAAATTCCGTGGAACCAAGCATGGAAGGTGATGCCAAGATGCGGATCGACGAGAACCCTTAATCATCCTTTCTTTGGAGCCCTCTCGGATCATGTCATCGCCCACCATCAGATGAGATCCGAAATACGCTTGCAGATCTCCCGGCTGTCCGTCAAGTTGTCAAGCTTGATGATCGCGACTGCGGAAGCACGCGTCCCAACTAACAGGATACAAGGGGGGGATTGGCTAGCCGCACCGAACCTCTGCTCGTACAACTGAATGAATGCTTTTGGTAATCAATTTCACCGGATGTACATACTGGTAAAGTGTAGTCCGAGCGCCGGTCGTTGGCTATGCTACGCTGTTGACCCCCTGGCCTGGATCATGGAGATTGCAGATGGTAATATTGGCAATCCTATGCGGAGCCAAACCCCAGATACAAGGTCCATGTCGAGCACGCGTCGCGACCTCCTCTTGGGAATCGATAAACGAGTTTATCTATGCGAGGGAGCTTTCTGTATTTCCTCCCCCGATGCTCTTTTTGTGTGTGCGTGTGTGTCTATCTGGGATACACACATCATTGTGCGTTGATATAAGCATTGGCTCCCTCAGTTTATGCCGTATCCCACGCACGGATCTACTTGTATTCGGAGCAGCTGAGAGGTGGAACCAGGTTAATCTACTGGACCCCCTGATCTTCACCGCGAACGATCCAAAGAGCCAAGCGAAGCCAAGTGAAGGTAGCGCTGACTGACTCCCTTTTACGAGTACATATTAGATCAAAAGGTAATACGAGATACTTATGAACGGTGCCAACTTGGATGATGGTTTCCGCTCGAGTGTTCAGCGGGATGCCCTAGACAGCAGGGAGAGCTCACTCCGCCCCCCGGATGGCAGCGGTGCACATTCGATCCTCCCCTGGGTCTCATGGCTGCTGTCCCCTTTTTTTTTCTGGGCACCATATCACATGTACTCGTACTATCAGTATCGCCAGTAATAGAATGGAACTCTACTCGTATGTAGTACTCGTAATAGAAGAAAAGGCAATGGATGCCGAAATTTATGGCTTGCTGGGCGCTGGGCGTCATTTTAGCGACAGGGCGGATCGCATGGGATGTTGAAAGGGCGAACGAATCAGGGGCTTGCGATGGGAACCAGGGGTAGATCTGGCGCTCCAGGAGTGGCACCCTAGTGGTGGTCTTAGCCTCCATTGACCTCCACTAAACCTCCAGTGAGTCCAGGGGGTAAAGAGCAGCTCAGGAACAGCGCCGGACTCGAGAGATGCGAGGTTGTGATTGGTGGCTGGGCCGATGGCGTTAGTGACTTCCCGTCTTTCTTTAAGGTTTGCGGCAAGGCAGTTGCGGCGGGTGATTTAACATTGAGACAGGTATCTGTACGAGCACAACAACTAAGTACGAAAGAACTTGCACAGCGGCGGTCATCGTCGATATCTAAAAAACTGAGGCTATTTATTCGTACCTTAGATAAGGCATGGAATCAGTTGATTGATGTGTAGTACGTATGTAGTTGACTCTTTCTACAAGTATCTCGTGCAAGATAAGATCTTCGATGCTACGAGTATAAGCTGCTGTGTTATAGGATTCTGACTGTCTTCACCGTATCTTCAATTCGGCATAGAGCCCGAATGGGCGCATAAGACTGCCAAGCCGAGGCGGGTAGCTAAGGTAGGCCGTCCGGCAAAACCAACGCCGCATCGGCAGCCCATTTTCGAAACTAAAGCCTGCTGACGAGACTCTGAAATCATAAATTACTGTCATATGATACTACTACTCCTATTACTATTACTTGTACTACTAGTAGTATCTCATACCAAACCTGTGTAATATGTCGTGCTTCATGTCGTGCAGGTATCATACCCGCATGAAGATGGAAGACAGGGCGCATACCCGGATAATGCGAGGCGTTGTATCTCTCTTTCTACCTTGTGTTAGGTATGGAAGGTTGGCCATCCATCTGCTTCTGCCTCATCTCTACTACCTGTACAAGCACTATTAACTCTAAGGTACTCAATATTGCTACTAGTAGTTAGTGCAGGCAGACCACTAAGATCGCTGCTTCCCTGCTGTAATATTATCCAGTCCTAGGTAGCCTAGACTGCTGGCAGGTGCCGTGGTTACAGCGGTAATAGCAGTGTGGCAGTGTTGGAAGTTCGGTGGAGATCATTCAGCATTCAGCATTGGCGCTCGCTGTGACAAGAGCACTAAGGCGCTGTAATACCGTGAATCCTTAATAGGCCTACCTTACCTAGTCAAGGTACGAAGGTAATAATGCCATTGAGTTTCCCACCCTGAGGCAGAAAGGCTCCATTTGCTGCACCACCTTATTTCCACTGACCCCCTTTCGTCTCCACCATGGATACCACCATCTCAGCTTCTCAACCACTAACTACCACGGCTGCTCTCCATGTCCAGCAACTAAAGCGATCACCACCCAACTAGTAGTCTTCGTGATTTACGAGTACAGCTCAAACTGCGGATAGGATAATCCGCTTGCTGCCGCCGCCGTGGTCAGAGTCTTGTTCTTCATCCAACTCGTGGATAAGCTGCGCTGTACATGCACATACTTGTACCTTGTCCTCTATCGTCTCAGATCGCAGCATCTTTCTACTGTACAGATACATACATATCGACAGAAACCCCCCTTGCTCGGGCCTGTCCTCCCCACATCCACGCACTTTCAAGTTGCTTCTTTGCACCAACAACTTCAGGTTCAACAACGGCCCGACCAAGATCAAGAAAGGGCCCGTACGCACATAACATTAGTACTCGTACAAGTACATACATCTGGTACTTGCGCGAGTCCGGAACGACCGCACGAGGCAGCCGGGGCGGGCAGCATAAGGGTGCAGAAATTCAATCAAATCACCCATCCATCCAGCGTCAGGACCAAGTTACCGGGGTCAGCAGCACCAACAGGGCTAGGCTGGTTAAGCGGGTTAAGAGGGCCAGGACAAGAGGGTCAAGAAGGGCCGCAGCCAGTCAGTGCCCGCCAGTCCTCTCTTCCTCCGCCTGATGCTGTCTGGGGTTCGTGAGTCCCGACCACCCAAGACTCTCAAAGCGCCTCCTGGTCACACCCAGACAAGCCAGGTCAAGCCGGGTCAAGCCAGACAGCCCAAGCCGCCGCGTGGCGCTCAATTTCCAAGACATACACCACCTCTCTACACTACACTACTCTACGCACACACTCCATCTTCATCCTACTCTCGCTCGTTTCGTTTATCCGACCACCTTACATTCGTTTGATTTTTTTGCCTTGCCGCTCGCCGACCAAGTCAAGTCCTCGACTCTCCTGACGCATTTGACGTTCCTGCAAGCCCAACGCCCACGCTTCAATCGACGCATCTTCACGGCACGGCTCAGGACGTCTTTTGCCCTCCTTCCCCCTATCCCCTACGACGATGAACGCCGGTGCCCGAAATGCGCCATTGTCTCCTGTCTCTGTAGGCGGAAGCGAGTGGCCAGCCTCCAAGTACCCGCCCGACGACGGCACACTTCCCACCGGTCGCGGCAATCTTGCCTCGCCTCCCCTTTCAAGCGGATCGCAGTCAAACGGCGTCATGAGCATGAACGGCTTCCCCTCCGGCCCTCGAAGTAATGGCGGAGGCCCTTCGCCACCTGCTTCCGTCGGTCGCTCAAGTATGGGCACCGGCCGCAGCGATGGCGCCCGCAACAGCACACGAACCGAGATCCTCGACGATAATATCCTCCAGGAGCATTACTATGCTCTCAAGCTTTTCCTTCAAGGTCGCGATCCCAACAACAAGCAGCCTCCGAATAAGGCTCGCGATAAGCTTCTGCGTCTGTCCTCCGTGCAATTCTACGAGCTGAGCACCGATGTCTACGACGAGCTTCTCCGTCGACAATCCGCCGCAAGGGCACCCCCGAATGCCCCTAACGCCCCACCTGCCTACCTACTCCCCGAAAAGACTTTCCATCCCAAGCGAAACCAGGCCCGCCAAAGGTTATCATCGCTGGGGCCTCCGCGCTTTCGCGATCTTGCCACAGATGTATTCCACGAACTGGAGAGGAGGTTTCCTCGGTTTGTTGGCGCCGAGATCCCTCGCGGTGTCAGCTCCATGTCCATGAGAGGTCCTCCCAGGACAGGTACACCGTCTAATGGCTACGGTCCTCGAGGTCCCCGTATGAGGCAACCCTCTGATGCTGGATCAATGCGTGGTCCTCCGCCGCCCGACGCTTATGGGATACCCCCGTCGCCGGGCCTGCCACCCGGCGAGTTCGGCCGTCCTATGCCTAAGCAACTCAATCAAAACAACACAATTGTTCCCAATAAGAGCACTATGGTGGAGGAAGATGACGATGCCGATCCGTACGGTCTAGCTAGCAATAGAGAAAGCAAGCGGAGTGCCGGAAGCTCTGAGGTAAGCGCCCTCACTCACCATTTTGCACACAGATGTACTGACAATGTTATCGCATTAGGCCGACAAGAAGTTGATTGAGGAATACCAGTCCCAAGTGAGGGAGCTGCGTGAAAAACTGGACGGTATGGAGGATTCAATGAAGAAGAAAGACGATGAATTGCAGAGCGCACTGGAAGCTGGGAAGCAGAAGGAGGAGTGGGACGAGGTCCGCAACGGGCTGGAAAGCAAACTCACTGAGGCTCAAAATCTCAACCAGTCCATGCAGCAGGAGTTGGATCGGGTGCGGGATGACCACAGCGAGGAGACCCGCCAGCTTCGAAGTGAACTGGTCGCTCTGCAGCAGAACGGCAAAGCAGACAGCGAACTGCAAGAGCAGAACAGCGCACTGCAAGACTCGCTTCAGGAACAACAACGTGTCACAGATGAGGTGCGCAGAGAAGCCCAGGGCTTCTTGGTCGAAATGCGCTCTCTTTCGCAGCAGAGCACCGCTACCTACGAGAAGCAGCTAGAATTGGAGCGGACAGTCGAGCAGCTGGAGGGCGAGGTCAAGCAGTGGAAGGGACTCTACGCACGCACCAAGACGCAACTGAGGAATATGAAGGCCTCTTCTGTCGGTCTCAGTATCGACCAAGGCGCCGGCAATATGGTTCGCGACGGAGGCTTCACGCAGGCCAATGGTGTCGTCAAGGATGTGCACGTCACCCGATTCCAGATTGCTGTGGACGATCTGCTTCAGAAGGCCCGCACCGAGAGCTCAGAAATGGTCATCGACTCTATGAAGTCGGTCGTGGTCAGTGTGCGCCGCATTACGAGAGACGTCGACGAGACCGACAACCAGGATGAGGCCTTTGCCCAGCAGAAGCCCAAGCTGAAGGCGAAGGTGTCGGCCACTGCCAACAATCTCATCACCTCATCAAAGAATTATGCGGCTGGTGGTGGACTGTCCCCAGTCTCACTTCTTGACGCGGCTGCGTCTCACCTGACCGCAGCTGTTGTCGAGCTCCTTCGATCGGCCAAGATTCGACCTACTCCTACCGATGAGCTTGAGGAGGATGATGACGGCAGCGTAACGCCAGTCGAATCATCTGGATTCTTCTCACCTCGAAGCACAGCGATGCCTGTGGACACTAAGCAGAGCCTGCCTCCTCCGCCGGCATTTAATGGGCTTGGTGGAATGCGCGCTAGTGCTGGTTCATCCGCCTATAGCCCCGTGAGCTCGCCTCGGGAGTCTGTCGAGCCTTACTCAAGGCGAGGAACCAATGGCTACGCAAACAAGGGCATGAATGGATACGGCATGTACTCGCATGACGAGGCCGTCAGCGATTACTACAATTGAGTCTTTCTTGCGTCTCGACTCACGTTATCGACATTCGCACGACCAAGTTTTCGCTCATAGCTGCGGAATTAGGCTCCAACAGTTTGCAACATCGGTCTACCGAACTAACTTGGGTGGTCTTTGGCCATCAGACCTCCCAATCGGGTAAATACGGCTTTTAGTCAAGACATGACGTTTATGGGTTTTTACGAAGATTATCGATTCTCCGATTGATATTTCCATTCTTCACGACACATATATTGGGCTTTCGACAATTGGCATCAGACACGTCGAATATCCCCGGACACGTTCAATGGAGTCACGAAAGCAACCTACAAGTTGTTTAATGGGTTTCTATGTATTTTCCACCTTATGGCCCTCTGGATGGGGCTATTGTACTTTTTGAAGGCACAAATTATATGAGATGCTGCAGCGGACAAGGCTGTAATGCTGGTGTACTTATTGGGTTTTGTCTTGTTCTGGCTCTTGCCATGGAGCTTCCGTTATACGGTCCGGGTATCTCAGGAAAGAGGGAGGGATAGCAAGCAATTTGGAAAATAGACACACGCATGGAGGCAGGGGAGACGGGCGTTGTTTTTTACTCACTGGGTTTTCTTCATGAGCCCCTGACCCTCCTAGAGGCTGGGTCACGGAAGCAGTAGCGGCAGTAGCATTGCTTGGTGTAGTACTCTTTGGGCCGCTGGTCACACACCGGACGGAAAATAACATATAATGTTTGATCGCTAAACCGACGCCGCTTTCTATTCTATTCAAAGTGTATGAACTCCGCTGTCATTATTATGAAACTGAACAAGTGGTTTGTTAGGACTCGAGCCGAGAGTTGCAGAATCGGATCAAGCTCTGAATGACACCCATGACGAGGAAGCGACTGTTCTCCCATTCGAACAGATCTAATGTTCGGATAGTTTGCCAGTTCATCGCCACAAGGCCAAAGCCGACCTCCAACCAGACCAGCTGTCCCGCATGCTATGTGGAGGCTTGCTGTCGGCGTTCTTCTTCCTCCTGCACTACCCGTGGTCTTACAGACGTAATGGTAATATTTGTTTCTTCGCTTCCCCTCCGAGGCTCCGGTCTATACGGAAGTAGTGGTCCTGGTTCCAACTCACCCTCATACCATCCCATCATGTCAGTCCCACCAAGGTCTCCTGATTCATCTATGCCAGTGCTCTCCCAAGACGGATGGGGTGGTTGGACATTGAACAATGTCGGCGGAATGTATCGATGTCGGAACGGATCTCGCCATGGCTGCTCTTCTGTGCCCGTTTGAGCTGGTTGAGCCGCCCCCGGAGCTGTCTGGGCTGGGCCGCTTGGTTGAGATATGTCTGCAGGTGGTTGTTGATGAGTCCATGTAGTTTCCACTGTTGTGCCGTCTGTTTGGGATATACTCGTCTGAAGCTGCGGAGGAGCCCCCAGAGCTTGTTGTGTTGTATCGCCTGCTGGAAGTGTACTCGTACAAGGTTGTTGATACAAAGCCGGATTGGTCTGTGTTGGGCTGACTGCCGGGGATGTACTCGCAGATGGTTCATGATGAGCTTCGGAAGTGTATAACAGTGCATCACCTTCTTGGACTAGATTCGCGAATGGTGGCCGAGGAGCCCCTGGAGCTTGCTGTATTGCATCATCGGCTTGAGGTGTACTCATAGATGCTTGTTGATGCTCCCCTGAAATTTCTTGCGTTGTGCCACTCGCCGGGTTGGTACTTGTCACCGATTGCTCGTGCCCTTCTGGAGTTGTCTGTACTGTATCGATTGCCTGGACAGTACGTGTATTTAGATGCTGATGCGCCTCTAATGTCGTTTGTGACGTGTCGTCTGCTGTAGGCGTACTCGATGATGGTCCTAGAAGAGCCCCAGACATCTGTGGATGCGGCGGGCTCTGCCATGATACAGGTTCAAACACTGATTGAGATCCTTCTGTAGGCGTCAGTTCTGGCTGAGCCGCCTCCGTCTCATCCTGCCCGGGTATCGGTGTTTGTTGAGAAGCTTCCGAGTGGCTGCCATGGGTTGTTGTCGGCTGTATAGGCTCATCGTCAAAGGAGGGGCCAGAGAAAATCCGAGGCGGAGGTGCATTAGGGTCCGGCCAAGGGTCTTCCGGCTCCTCCCAAGGCCGGGAGGGGTCCGGAGGGGCGGGCAATAGATTCTCAAGCATCTCTGCGAGGTTGCCACTATACTTGATGTATTGTCGAAGTACTAGGAGCAAGTTGTGCGCGTTGTTGCGATACGCATGGGTGCGGTCAGCGACAATCTTGCGAATGCTGCGAGTGACATCTCTCTTTGTCAAAGTGGTGCTTTCCAGCGTGAGAGACATGCCGGAATGGAGGAGGTGATGGGCGTTGACGTGCTGCTCGAGGTACACGGGTATGACAAGCGTAGGTTTGGAGCAGGTGATGGCTTCAAATGTGTCTACGGAGTAACCGTCGGTGATGAGCATTTTGACCGTATTTCGTTGCAGGATATCACTTTGCTCAATGCCTTTCCCAAGCTTGTAGCACCATGGCTGCCTGTCCAGAATGATTTCCTCATCGGATATTTGTACGCGTCGTGGACTGTTTTCGGTACAAATGACTCCGTCAATGTATCTTTTCCTGATGGCATCCACGAGACCCTCCCATACTTTGTTTATGATACCGGCGCGGTGGAAGGATCGTCCATGACTGATTAAAACGACCTTTTTGCGGGGGCGTAGATATGACTTGATCTCTTTGCTTAAGAAGCCAGTGATGATCCTGTTCAGTATGACTCCTAGGGGAACAGTGAAATCAGGCCCAAGGGGACCTTGCCGAAAGCCCAAGCGTCTGTTGATGACCGTGAGAGTGTGGGGGTTTGCGGCCATGTGAGTTGAAAGGGGGATTTTCGGCACTCCTTTCTTCTCTGTCAAAAACCGCCATTTTGAGTGCAAGCCCAAGGGAGCCAGAAGGCCCCCAAAGCGCGGGATAGGAGAGACCTTTGGGTTCTGGAAGGTCAAGTCAGCTTGTATGCCATTTGGCATCAAGTTCCCAGGCCTCGGGGAGATAAAGTAAGGATGTTGTGAGGACACGACAGAAACGGGGATGCGAAATCTCTCCAGGATCTTGTCGGCGGCGCCTTGATTGAAATAGTCCGAGATGATGAAAAGGGGTTTCCGTCGCGGAACTGAACAGATTTCCCAAATCCTCTTGAAGGTTTCGCTCTAGTTTTCATCCAAGTCAGATTTGATATTGCTCATCCGGAGACGGGAAGGTAGACAGCCATTTTTGAAGCCTTTGCGCCAAGTTTCGTAGTACGAGAATGTCTCTATCTTGTCTATGGTAGAGTTGAGGTGGTAGTGATGGTCAATCTCAAACCCGTCAACCCAGGTGCCAAGATCAGCATGGCACAAGGCTTCGACGTGAAAGTCATTCGCCTTGAGATAATTCCCAATCTTCAAGATTTGTTCTATGACATAAGGACGTATATCAGAAAGTTGTATTCGAGGAAATCTACAGAACTATCTCACCAAACTTGAGTTTGGCGGGTCTGAGATGGAGAGGGAGAAATCATGGCTTGCTTACCAGCATGGCGGCTATCCCGAACATTGATCACTAGCAGGATGCGGCGGGCCAAGAAGTAAGAAGAGACTCCGAGCTCGTCGTTTGTAGTGAAAGGGGTAGACATGGCGTAATTGCTTGATATGAAGTGGTAACTGTTGGTATTGATGAAAATATGTATAGGTCGACCCATAACTCTGGAACGAGAAGCGAAGGTAGAGGAGAATCGGGACACTAGAATAAAGGAAGAATCACATCAATGAGTTACTACTACTAGTAGTTGCGTGAGGTGACGCTATGGGAGACAAGGGTTGCTCTTGCTCCTGATGTTACTCGTTATGGTGCTCCCTTTGGGTGGAATACTACTCGTACAACCTCAGGCTGATATTACGAGCCAAAGTCAATTTAAAGTGAGGTAGAGGGTGAAATCGGTAGGTACCTGCAGATCCCGCTGCATCGGGACTGGGCAGGACCGAAGCCGGCCTTGCCTTGCCTTCCTTCCTTTTCCCACAAAATGGAGAAGGAAAGTTTAGCGCCATCATGGGCTTTTTATAGTCTCAGTTACAGTTACAGTTACAGTGATGGGATCTGCCTGGGCAGCCTCAGCCTGGACCCGCCCCCACTTGTGCTGCCCACTGACACTGCAGTCACGGTGTATCGCACCTGCCTACACAACCCACGCTAAGCCTTAACCACCGGTTGCACCTTCTTTGCCCACTACGTTGCGCACTGGCAGTCGTACTAATTGGCAGGAAGGGCCAACTGAAGGTACTCGTATTTGTACTTGTACCTGCCGTGGCGCTCTCGATTCCCTTCGTTCTCTTTGTCGACCACGCTGAGTCGTGCAAAGATTTTGCGCTCGGCTTCCTCCCTTAGCCTTGCCCTTTCTTTTCTTACCTCGTTCTCCGATCTTCTTTGTTCCCATCACAGCCCTTCTCTTCTCTTTTCTTTGTGCTGGCTGCGCCCAATGTGCTCTCCAACCACCTCGTTTTGATACATTGACGGGTACGGGTACTCTCACCTGTACATCCTGGTCGCCGCCGCACTCGCAGGCACATTCGTAGTCGCAGTCGCAGCCTACAGTGCAATTCACACCGAAAGCGCATCCCGCTTATTGTACCAGCCACGTGCAGGCCGCTTCTTTACATACTACCACTACCGCTACCGCTAACTGACTGTTCCCGAACCTCCCAGCTTGCGCGCATTCAATTCGGTCGCAACGGGTGACAAATTGCTCTTCGAGTTCAGTCGCTTTCTCCCACTCTACATAGTGGTCTCTGGACATCAATCTGCGGGCCTCCGTGGCATTCCCTTGCGGCCAATACGTCATGGCCGACAACGCCATCTTTGGCGGACCATCCGCCTCTATTCAACGGGAAGATGCAGATCAGCGTGGGCCAATCGTCGATTCGTTGAATGGGATAGAGCAAACGGATAAGCATCAACAGGATTCGTCCATTCCTGCGCAATTGCAAGCCTCTGCCGTCGTTTCGGTAGCGCCCACGAACGACAGCCCGCAGGCCTCTGCCACCAACCCTAACCCCTCGACTTCGGATACGAGTACACGTCTACTAGCAGGCAGCACGGTAGCACCATCTAAGGATGCTGTGCACAGCCAGACACAGGCACTAGCATCGGAGATGGACTCAGAGGACAATCAGCCTGCCCTTGAGGCTCACGTGGACCGACGGAGTCCGAAGAGCCATCTAGCATCGGACGTGGTGCCTACAGAGCCAGTCCAGAAGATTTCTGGACAAGTCGAAGCAGGAGGCGAGACTAGTACCCTAGGAGATGGTACAAATGCGCCACATCCTGACGATATCTCTTTGGTGCCCCTGCCAAGTGATTTGCATGAGACAAAGGAACCAAAAGTCACAGTCGCCGAAGAGACTACTCAGGCGCAAGAGCCTTTGGAGGCACAGCCTTTGGCAGAGTCGACAGCCCAGTCTGAGGACACCATCGACTATGATCATGATGAGCAGAGCGACGGTGTGCTCCGTCTCAAGCCAACCTCCGCCCAGTGGGATGACTTCCCCGGTATCCTCTCCACTGCTAGGAAGCTAGGGGCGACTAAAGACGGCTGTTTTAAGGTGGTGCTACCAGATGGATTGCTTGGACCAGTTCCGGAGAAACTCGCGCAAAGGCTTCCTGCCAAGGCATACCGACCGCATCAAATCAAACGCACTAGGATCTGGCAAGTAGGGACCGTTGAGACTGAGGGCGAATTCCCTTCCTCAACCGAGGATGTGAGGCCTTGTTTCGGTGGCAGTACAACAGAAGCATTCAAGAAGTTGAGCCACTTATTTAATAAGAATAAGGGGCGGCAGATGCGAGATGTCAGATATCGAGTTGATGTTCCCGCATGGAACAGTGGACAGCGAATCAATGCTGGGGTTCCTGAGAGAAGTCCTATGCACCCCTTGAAAGGCGACAAGCTGGACCAAACAAAGGCCATTATACCTGGCATTCATACGCCGTACGTGTACGAGTCTGGCCCAGCTTTTGGAGCGACCTTCCAAATCCATGCGGAAGACTATCGACTGCTGTCACTCAACCACCTCTACAAGGGTCGCAAGATTTGGGTTGTCATACCCTCCGGGGCCGTGGATCTCTTAGAGGAAAAGCTTGAGCGCCGTGGGAAATGTTCTCAGTTCATGCGTCATCGGGCCGAGTTCCTGTTCCCCGAGAAATTGAAGAGACTGACTATCCCGCATCGTATCATCGACCAACGCCCGGGGGAAACCATTGTTATCCTTCCGGATGCCTACCATGAAGGCTTCAGCACAGGATACACACTTGCCGAAGCCAAGAACTACGCCGAGCCAAGCTGGACGGCTGCTTCATACCAAGCCTGCGATCAGAGCTGCAAGTTCCTCAACATGATTCCAACAGACCATATGGAGTTGGTGCAGGAAGGCGACCAGCGCATAGATTTATGTGCGGTGCTCGATGCCGACGCGGAGCTCAACGCCAAGAGGAAACGCGAGACCTCAGTTGAAGAAGAGGTTCGCGAAGTGCAAAAACCGAGAATGAGTGTGGAAGGCATTGGCGTGGCCTGATTCAGAAGCTTTTTGGTCATTCACCTCGGACGGTTTAGAAGGCGTTTGAAAAGCTTGGTTTGTGCCGCGGATAGGGACAGGACCTGGTTGAATGGCGTTTGGGATGTGCTTTTTACGGCTTCATCTACCTGATCTGTTGATTAGGGGGGGTTTCCTTTTCTTTTGCATTGCGTTGATATACCCTCACGGAATGAATGTGCCTCGGAGCGTGACCAAAGGCACCCAAGGATGCAATTGGCCATGGACATGCATGAAGGGTTGATGGGAATGATATGATGGATCTGCTGTGTAACTATGTTGAACGACAGGAATGGGCGCATGGGCATCATGTGTGATGATGAATAGACACCAATCGACGGAAATGACTTGCAGTGACCCTTATGTGAGCTACCATCAAACGAGCGGCTTTCGTACGTTACTTTAATGGACCTTTGTCTGAGCTGGAACATCCTTCTCAGACAGATAATTACTGGCTTCATTGGTGTAGATAGAAATCTTGCATTCATTAAGCATCGCACGGTACATGTACATACATCACATCCCTTCTCTTCTAAGTGGTCATGTAGCATTGATTCCTTTTAGAACCTCTCCTGCCTCCTCTGCTCGTCTTGCCTCCTGAGCTCATCCCTGAAGGCATTGCTACCTCCGTTTCCACTGGTGGTGGTATCCTGGTGGTTCGGGAATGATTCTGAAGTCGGAGTCCCGGCCAGACTGCCCAGATCGCTATCGCGACGAGGGCGCTGGGGAGCAGCGTGATCCGAGTACTCATATAGCGGTGTTGCGTTGGCGCCACCACCGTTGAGTACCTCCCGCTCATCGAGACGGATCTCATCCTTGAGGCCGCCACCACCGCCGCCTCCATTGCGGTTAAACATACGGCGCACACGGCGACCTGTGTAGCCCCCGGCGCTGGGACGGTTGTACCGACGAGCGCGGGTCATGATATCGCCGAGTTCGATGCGGCGGGTCTTGCGATTCCAGAGGCAGACGCCAAAGAGGATGAAGAACATGCCACCAAAGGCAACGGGCAAAGCAATAGCAATATCTCGGTGCTCAAACTCATGAGGCTTCCCAGGGCCCGGGTTACGGTGCGTGTCAAAGTTGAGAGGGATGGGGTCAGAAGTACGCTTCCACTCGCTGGAGTTGGTGTCGCCAAGCATGAGGGTGAGGGAGATGTTGTGGGGAACGGGACCCTGGAGGAGGTCCTTGGTGATGGTGAGGGGGAGGAAGCCCCATTCGGCGGGGACGTGGTCGGTCTCGTCGAGTTTCTCCCATTTGCCTTCGTCCCAGTCGTCGAGGTCGGAGTAGTCGGGGGCTTCCTTGTCGGTGGTGCGGTTGAGGAAGTCGAGGCGGACAGAGATTTGGAGGGTGGAGTTAGATTTGGAGTCGGGATCGTCGGAGTCAGAGTCGGAGTCGTCGGTTTTGTTGAAGAAGTCGGGATCCCAGGTCACTGTACCATTACCAATTAGTCAAAGGTTGTCGAAAAGGGGGGAAGGAATGGATTTGAGCTTACCGTAGTACGTTGTGCCTTGGTAGAGAGTGCTGTTGGATGCAGGATCGCAAAGAGGCGCATTATCACCATCTTTGTTGTAACAGCGGGTGAAAGCACCAGCCTTGTGCTTGTTGGTGGCCGAAGGTGCGGGCGGATCACCGGTGCGAGTCGAGACGCGGCCATAGTATGTGTCCGTGAAGACCGAGGCCGTCAGGTCGTGAGGCGCGGCGTCAACAATCTCCGTGGTGTCGCCGGTGACGGATGCCGAGGGCGTGAGAGTCTTGGACGGTTGGCCCTCGTCGTCGACTTGTACCCAGGGAGCTGTGGGATCGCCGCCGCTGCGTTGCTCGAGGACGTTGGCTTCCTCGAGGGCGGCGTCAGCATCGGCAGCTGGGTGGGCGGCTGAAGCGCCCAGCAGAGCGAGGGAGCTGATGATGGTGGAGGCGCGCATGGTGGGCTTTCGATCCTGATCCTGGGGGACGCGTTTCGTCGGAAACAAAGTGTTCCCAATTGGATTCTCTTACGGCGCAATTGGGTGTCCGCTGGTAAGTATTGCCAGTATTCTTCTTTCCCTGACCCTGATGGAAATAATGGCAAAAAAGGCTGATGAAGGATGGGACAAGGAGGGAGGAAAAAGAAAGGAAAAGAAAGGGTATTCGGGACGAGTGGTTTTTTTTTTTTTGGGAGTACTCGTATTCAGTTTTCGATGAGAGTGGCAGTAATAATAATACTATTTCCTAGCATGGCATTCCACTTCAGGGGTGGGCCTGTGCAATTGGCGGGTCTTGCCCGGCTTGGCCTGGCCTTTCGGATCCTGTTGCCGGGTCTTGGGGCCGATTGTCGCCCTTCGTTTTTTCTTCGCTTTGGGGGAGATTAGTGTGGAGTTTTTTTTGTATTTATGTACTTCTTGTCCTGTGTTAGGTTCCTGGTTCAAAGCTCTACAAGTATATGACATCTGTTACTATTACGAGCACAACATAAACTTTGTTGATTTTTTTTTTCTTTTCATCACAAAAACTTCACGCTGGGTTTCAGACCGTGCTGTGATGGCGACATTATAGCATTGTTGCATTACGGCATTATGAGACTATGGTATTATCGTATTACCAGGTCAATTGGTCTTGCGATGAGCCAGGTGGAAGCAAGCGTATCCAACCTCCGCTGATCCCCCTCCATCGAGCCAAGTGCCTTATATTCTCATCTTCCTTGAATAGATGAGGCGACAGATTCGAGCCGCTCTATACTCTTTCCTCCCTCGGGTATCAGTTTTGTCATTATCCTTCATGCTTTCATCCTTTGCCCGTTTCGAAATGCAGGCGTTGGGGGCGTGCCCATGATGTGTCCAATTACAGGCAGGGCTCTTCTAGCTGCTGCTACGCTGGCCCCTTCTTGGATAAGGCTTACGCGTTTCCTGCCCCTTCGCTTCTTCTGTGGTTCTGCTTCGCTTCTTTATACAGCATTGTGTGCTTCTTCTGGTTGGCTATGTTGATTCTTTCCTTATCCAAACTCGTTTCGTTGGCGGTAAGTAACCCCTGGATAAACGGTCAATATCTGCTTTCCTCCCGCAACTTTTGGTGCTCTTACTAGAATTTGTATTCTGGGGGTAATCAGAACATTGGTAGGGTGATGACGCAAGGCTCGTCCTTCACTATGAGCGCAATGCGGAGAGGCTTTCTTTTCTCGAGCGGCTTCTCCTCGTTGAGTGGCTTCTCTTTGTTGATCGAGGTCTCCTTGTGGATCGAGTTATCCTTGTTGAGCAGCTTCTCCTCCTTGCAAGATTGACCGTCGATAACGTTTTGGTTGCGGAACTTCTGTGCGATTTGCTCTTCGATGTCCCCTTTACCATTGTCATAGGTGCCGAGATCTTCCCATTCGTCTCCATCGTCTTCCTCATCCTCCTGTTCGATCAAACCGAGCGTCAGCATGCTCTCGGTCGGGGGGATCAGAATCTCCTTCTGCTTCTGCTCCTTTCCCCATGCGATGTTGCGCTTTTCCCACGCCAAATACGCCTTGCGGCGACGCTCGGCTTCCTCTCGAGCCAGCCTCTCTGCCTCCTTGCGCTTGATGGCACCTAGCAGCTCGGAGACACAGTCGTTGGTAGGACAGGCACCGGCGTGGATCTTGACGGCCTTTTTGGAGCCATGCTCGCCCCAGCCTTTGCGAACATTCTTGCAACGGTTGTCAGGGGTGGGTAGAGGGAAGTCTTGGTCTTTGATGTGGTTGTCAATGAGACGCTGGAAGGGCTTGCAGTGTTCCCAGGTGATGTGGCGGCGGAAGAGGCACCAGTCGCACTGGGCGACTATGTCTACGCACATGATGGGCGGATCTTGTTTGTTCTGTGCGTGCTGTGATCTGATGTGATCGAGGCGCGTGGTATTCTGGTGTAAGGTAGGACCAGAGCCAGGGTGTATCGCGATCAACGTGGTCAACGCGGGTGTGAGCTTGTTGACTTGCGATGATACTGCTACTGGGTACGATAGGAGCTCAGTGGGATCTCGATCAGAAGTGTGAAGAGGTTCAGTAAACAAAGCTTCAAGGATAGAAGCTGGGAATCAGGGTGTATGAGTGCAGCAGGAGGTCAATTAGGGATACGATCTCTTGCGGCGAGGGGATGAGGATGAGAAGTGAGGGCGGGGGGTATGCCACCAAAAAAGGACGAAGTGAGGAGAAGAGCAGGAACCCCATCAAAGAGAGGTGTACGAATGGCCTCAATTACGTCAAAGCGTTCTCGGAAGATAGCGAAATCTGAGGAGAGCACTAGGTAAGTGAGAGAAAGGTGCGGTCAAGGTGATCGAGCCGTGAGGTATCTACAGTGGGCGGCCCAAGTTCCTATGGCCTCGCTTAGGGACGAACGGAAATAGTTTCCTAGGGAAATTCATTTCAAAACAGCAGTGGTAGAAGTGCTCTATATCATTACTGGGGGGTCATGCTGGTCTATGGTAAAATTGAGTTCTTGATTTTGCCCTCGTTGTTACTGAATCACGGCTGCATACACTTTTGCTTTGCATTTGGCTGCGCTGGAGCACACAGCTTTGACTTGAGACCTGCATGTGAGCGTTCGAGCTTTACCTTGTTTATGTGTTTTCTAATTCTTCCTTTTCCCTGGAATATTAATACATTACGACCACCACATGTGATGAGAAGGAGTCGAAGTCGAAGTCGATGCTATCTGTGTGATATCCTCCTCGGCCTAGGGAAACCCCTTTTCGACCTTAGCAAGCAGAGGTCCATCAAATACGCATTATCCTCCACTTCGAACCATTATCATTACGCTTCAACCGGCCAAAACTCCTCCTCAAGCAGTCGCTGCTGTTCTTCGATGCTCAACACCAGCCTCTTGACAAAATATTTCTTCGCAAACCTTTCTCTCCGCCTCTCCTCCTTCTCCCATAATAGGCGCCTTCTTTCCTCACGCTCACGCTTTTCCCTCTCCAGCCTCTCCTTGATCTCCTGGCGCACGGCTTCTGCGTTGGGTAGCTCTGGACAGGCTGGGTTGCCGCATTGCAGCGCTGGGTATCGAAACGGCCATGTTGATGGGCTTTTCTGGTAGTTTTTCGTGTTGGGACACTCGGAAGGGTGGTAGGCGGTGTGTTCACCGCGTCGGCAGGCCGAATGTTCATCGATGAGATAGGGACGGCATTTGTGCCACATCCAGGGGCGGCGCCAGCCGCAGGCGCGGCAGTCTCGCAGCTCAGGGCGGCACATTTTCACCCCTTTTTATTCCCCTAAGAGCAAGGAGGCTTGGCTTGCTGAAGGCGGGGCGGGGGAAGGTTTGTATTTTTCTTTTGGCGTTTCCTCTTTAGAAGCTGCTCTCTCCAGCCGGCGTTTAGAGCGTGAGCTATGTGCTGGTATGATACTCTGCTTTCCTGTACTTCTACTGTGCAGCACGATATTGGCTTCGTTTGTATGCGTTCTAGTGAGTTTCGGCTTGTATAATGTTGGGCTGAAGGCAGAATCTGAGAGATCTGCCAACGGGTGATTCGCAGCGGGATGTTGCTGGCTACAAGCTGAAGCTGAGAAGGCAAGAGCGTGGATGGAGTCGGTTGCGACTGACACCATCGTGACCAGCGCATCTTGACTTTTAAGACAAAATATGAGGAAGCAGAACAGGAAGTGAGAACAAGAACAAGGTGAGAACTCGTTGATGATAAAGGAGCTTAGAAGTTTTGGAGTGATTCAGCAACACGATAGGGGACGCACATGGCCACCGCCATGTGTGATGCAACATTTCTTGTCTGTCATATCACATAAAATAGTTGAGTCGTGAAAATATCTTCGCAGGGAAGATTCCAAGAAGTGATTCAATAAATGGTTTGTTTACAAGAAGTTCTGCGGGCCGCTGAGCCTTATATCGAGGTTTCTCCTTACTCCTGGCTCTGGCTCACAATGTGATGTTTCTCGCCAAATCAACTCTGTAGAATGAACATACTTTGAGCACAAAACTTTGCACGCTTTCTTTCTCAAAAGAATCACAGAAATGAGGAGAATGGGACAAAGACGGGATCGCCATTATGAGTTCCCTGGTCTGTTGTTAGTGACACTCCAATTTCAAGGACAAAGCGGAACTTCTACGAGGATGGCAAATTGGGAGTACACCAAACAGGCACCAGAGCGCACAATGAAGGCAATGGGAACAACGAGGCGGCGTTGAAGTGCGAGTCACGATGCCTGTGTCTCCTTCTAGACCAGCTGACTAGATGTTTGTGGACTGTCCGGCGAATTGTGCGAGCTGTTGTCCATGATACTCTTCAGCTGAGAGTAAGTTTTGTTAGGCATGACAGTGAACATCTTTAAGATTATTAAATTAATGTTTTTGTAGGATAATAGTAGAGTTAAACTAAATAAGTAGTCGGAGATAACATTAAGGGAGATGATTTGATTGACAGAGTATAAAACCATCCATATCTAGCCTGTGCCACAAGGCAATCCAACGGGATGTCGGTATCATCAGTGAGGAAGATCTCATCATGATACTACTCTTGTTAAGCGACAAGTGGTAAGCAAAATTGAGAGCCAAGTGCAGTCTGCCAACAGGTATGCAATATAGAAAAGATGCAAAAGATGCACTTACTTGCTGGATTGGCAGATCGAAGACTTACTTACACCTGATCTGGAATTACTTCAATAGTACTAGGCTGGTATTAGTAGCCCTCGGTACTCGGCCCGACGGTGCTACTAGTAGCAGTAGCAGTAAATGAGGGAAGGTGGTGATGGGACAATTACGGTAGTACTTTCTGTGGGTTTGAATTTTGACACATAGGATCGGGAAAGAGCAGGAGCTTTTTCTTGCTGTTTCTGACTGTCGTTGCATGGTGGCGTTTTGGTTGGAGTGAGTCTGGGGTGGAAGGCGCGCCTGACACCCACCGCCTTCGACCGTACTCTAATCACTTCCGAAGAAGGTACTGCAGGGCTAGCATCGCCGAGCACTCACTTTGCAATATTGATTCGTGACCTAACAAATCCATTTTCCAAGCCTTCATCCTGCTTCGTCTCCCATCATCTTTTTGTACCGTCTCGTTGTCTACCGCAAAAGAAGAAGGGTAACAATGGGAGAGGAGAGCAAGCAAGTAGCTGCAAGGGTTGATGAGCACGCGACAATTTTCTTCTCCGATCCCTTACAAGTCCGGCCCGTCGCGAGCTTGTGTTACATCTATCTTCGATTCTCTTCATGTCCATGCCCGTGTAAGTCGGACTCGACTCGACTCGACTCCACCTAAGTCAGTGTCAAGCGCTCTTGGCGCAGAGCAGACCCTCGATGGAATCGCTTGCGTTATTGTTAGGTAATGGGTTGGGGACGCTACCATTCGAAGTAAGACAGAACCCGACTACTCGTACTCGTACGGGCCCGGCCGATGATACAACACATGGGCAAGCAACGCCCATTAAGTATTAAGGATATGGCAAAGAGGGAAGCAAGCGCACTTCGGCATTTGGACCCATGCAGGTGGCCAGAGACGTGGTCAATGCCTTGCCTTTGCCATCACTCACGTTCTACTCGTTCATGGAACAGCATCGCGGTCAAGTCATCCAATCCTGCCTGATCGCGGTCTCCTTTTCAGCATGACGAGGTGCTCGTAATTATCAGCTGTGGCCATACGAGTTGGCCAACGCACTCCGCACATCAGGGCATCACAATCATGCCTGACTACATGCTTCTCCATTCAGGACCAGGACCAGGTGCTCCGTCTGCCAGCAACGCTTCCTACTCGTACAACGCTTTACACATGGCGGCAAGGGTTCGATGAGCAACAAGAAGCCAACCAATTGCAGGCAATGAGACAGTCCTAGTCAGATCGCCGTCTCTCATTGTTCCAGGAACCCCTGCCCAATGTTCCCCAGCAGCCCAGCGTGGACCCGTCGATGTGGAATGGTGGATCTGCGGAGTTGTGGGGAAGCCCCGTCTTCTTCTACGAGTACTTGTCGACGAGATGCAGGCGAGGTGTCCGTCTGCTCTTTATTCGGCCCTGACTAACATAGGGATACTAATTGCAGTAGTGCATACATGCACGACCTGCATTCAAGCCGACGGCAGTCCCGAGGACTTGCTTTGCTCTCCGCGATTCCATGCGCCACCCTACTTGCACCACAGCTAGCTATCACAAGCGTCAGCAGCGGACAAGTAGTTGAACAGCACGATACAGGATGTACCGATTCCCACCAAACTTTGTTCGTAGCCGGCGTGGGGGTCACATTCGACCGTTTGCACGAGACCTAGTACGGACCACTTGTGTGGATAGCAGTGGCACTCTGGCTCCCTATTCAAGTCAATAATACACAATGATCGCTAACTCGGCTAGTGCGACTTCGGCAGAGGAGGTTATGTTAGCTTTTATCTTATTTAAAGGGGCCGTTTCCCCTTTTGCATAAGTTGCGCCCAAGTTTTTGAGTTTCTTATGTTGGGCTGCTTGGTGATGACTGACGCAGATGTAATGTTTAAAAACTCTAATTAATCATTTCCGTTCACAACTGTCGACCACTGCCGTTTAATTCATTCTTTATCAATCCATAAACTACGAATTCAGACATAAAAGGCCTTCCAACGGCATGAGTAACGGCGGGGACCGGCACATCAAGCCCCTTGGGCGCGGAGTGTATGTGCCAACAGTGGCATTCTTCACCCCTGAAGACGAGGTCGATTTCGAAACCACCGAATCACACGCCATCAAGTTATTAGAAGCCGGGATCGCTGGTATCGTGGCACACGGATCCAACGGAGAGGCCGTCCATCTTGATCACAAAGAGAGAAAAGTCATCATCAAGGCCACTCGGTCAGCGCTTGTCAAAGCTGGAAAGGATGATCAACCGCTCATCGTGGGTTGCGGTGCCCAATCCACCCGGGAGACCATTCAGCTTTGTCGCGAGGCCGCAGAGGAGGGCGGTACGCATGCCATGATTTTGCCACCATCTTATTTCGGTGGCCTTCTCACAACGGACCTCATTGTTGAGCATTTTCATTTGGTGGCGGACGCAAGTCCAATCCCCTTGGTGATTTACAACTTTCCTGGTCCAACCAATGGTTTGGACCTGAGCTCAGACACCATTCTCAAGTTGGCGGAACACCCAAATATCGTTGGTGTCAAGCTGACTTGCGGAAATACGGGCAAGTTGGCAAGAATTGTTGCTGGCACGCGGAACACGGCATTCCGGACGTTTGGGGGTAGCGCGGACTTTACCGTGCAGACACTGGCTGTGAATGGCCATGGTGTGATTGCTGGAACTGCAAACCTTGCGCCTCGAGCCTGTGTAAAATTGATGAAGCTTTGGGATGACGGCAAACCGGAGGAAGCACAAGAACTGCAATATCTGGTGGCCAGGGGTGACTGGGCCGCCATCAAGGGCGGATTTGTCTCCGTTAAGGCGGCACTACAGAAATACTATGGATACGGGGGTCCACCGAGACGACCATGTGCTCTTCTAGAAGGAAAAGCACTGGAAGCGCAAATGTTCGAGTTCTCAGAAATCATGGAGCTGGAAAAGAAGCTTTCTGCATCATAAAGAAACATCAGCAGTCCAGGATACGAGTAGGGGAGCCAACTCATAACACAAAATCGGTGTCCTGATCATGAATGGCGATCCTCTGTCGGATGGGCAGCTGCATGGCTTCGTGCGAGGCCTTGCATACCCTGTGCTCGGCTGTGTGGAAGTAGGGAGACAATTCGGAACGCATTACGACCCCCGGGACCATGGAAGGGATTTCATCTCCGGAAAGGTGATGGCGGCTGGGCGTAACACCGAAAGCCTTGATAGTCTTCAAAATGTCATTATTACACCCTCGAATCGTTCTCCGTATCGTGTAAGCCCTTAGAAGCTAACCCCCACGCTACCCATGTCGGCGGGACAGTTGGTTCAGGGGTGGTGGTATCCACTTCGCCCTTCTCCACTAACTCCACAACCAATGGCTCCATGCCTCTGGGCGAAATAGGAAGTGCTGAGAGGGGAGGCTGGGAGGATTTTGTACGGCTGGTTAGAGGTTACACTTGTAAGAGGCAGACGGGGTGCGTTATCCGAGCCGTGAAGCGAGATTGGTGTGTGAAGCTGTGCATATACAAGCTACGGAGCAAACGACAAACAGGTCGTTTGATGAATATCGTACTCAGTCGCTGAGATACAAGAAAGACAGACATATGAAAGTAGGGTTGCGGAGAAATAAAGCGATCAATTACTCCGAAATCGAGCGATGGCGGTTGATTGACACTAGCGGGACCACCCGGACAGTTTCCCCGGTCATTGCTTGGAGGCCACTACAATGCTATAGGCCTAGTAGGATTGCATGATTGGGCTTTTCAGATGAGGCATTGGGACAAGCTTCTTTACGTTTGTTTGGTGTGTACTCAAAGTGGAACTGTTGTTATGCAGCATGCCTTATTGCCGAAGGTGGATTTGCTCAAGCTGTGTTGACTTTGTTGCGTCTTGAAATCGTTTCGCAAGATTCTCAAAGCCCAGAGCCATCCGTTTGTTGAAGATGCAGCTTGAAACCCGCAAACTTCGTGTCGAAACATGCAGCTGAGCAACTGTGGAAGCGAAATCATCCGTTCACGGAGGGTCAAGCTTCTACGGTGGAAAATCAAAGCGAACGAGGAGCCAAGCAATTGTTTCAAGAAAATGTATGCTTCCGTACCGAACTTTGGGATTCCAAATCATACCAAACAAGCAAGCAGCGGTCAAGGTGACGGTATCCCTCTCACTCATTCCTTTTCTTTACACTTCCTTGGTGCCCTTACCTTGATATATATCACTCGATGGAACCCATCTTGAGCTCACATTACAGCCCTGAGAAACATCTTTCCCCAAGACCTTTCCCATCTTGGAAGCCATTCCTTCTATATATTATACATGGGTCACGCTCACCGTGCCGTCTCTGGGAGCTGGGCCAGTCGGGCATTGACTTTCCTCTCACTCGTCCAGTGCTCGAGGATGCAGGCCATGAGAATAACCCCCTCTCTTGTCAAGATCATGACGGTGCGCTGGATGAAAGTCCGTTCGATCAGCTTAGGGGATGGGAGGGTGTTGTAGATGCACGGCGTCAACCTCCGTACTGAAGCAGACCTCCCAACGCATCCGAGTTCCGGGGCCGCTCAGGCGACCATTGCGGGTTCTGTTGAAACGATAACGACAACGAGAATCCCTGCATCTATGATACCTGAATCCCGCGCGACGTCCATTTGGGGACATTGTGATACTGGCTATGACGATGGTTGGTAGCAACATGACCAGAGTCTTTCAAAGACAGTCCCACTTCGAGCACCCCCTGATAGTCTTCAGACAGCCAGATGGAACGAGGGTTAGGAAATTCATGGTGTTTGACATTGACGGACCGGGGGACGAGAGAATCATTTAACTACGGCTGTTCCTTCTTCAGCGCGGTTACAGTCTCGCCTTGCTGTCGTTTGGTTCATGCGAGTAGAAAAGCATCGTCCGACGATATAACTATACACTAGCCTTACTGCTTTGGCTGTCGAATTGGAATTGGGAAGTTTAGGTCTTGTCTACCTTTGGTCCTGTTCAGCCCCTGGGAATTTGACATTCAGAATTTCCCCGGGGCTATTGACTGGTCCCAGTCTCCTGTTTGTGGTATCCAGAAATACCGCCCCTTGCCCCTCACATTGTCGCACATCGAGGTTGAGGACCAGGAATTCCACCAGTTCTGTGCAACTACCTTCAAGCCGATTGTATGGTGCCACTTCGGTGGTCACAGGGATGTAAACTTCCAACTCTTCTTGGATTCATTGGGCTGCGCTCTGGCTTGCCCAGATGATTGTACCCATCGTCGCTTTTCAGGATGACTTTCAACGGCAACAAGTCTGCGTTGGGTGCCATGGCGCGTTCCGTATCACGGATGTTGTACTATCCCCCTTGGAGCCAGAAACCTCGCCTTGCTGGCCACCTCCTGATTCACGAAAACGACAACCAATACCGACCATGGCGGCGGCGACGAACTTTGACCCGCAGGCTAGCAATCTGTCAGGCAATGTGAGTTAAATAAGCAGATGTGATACGGAGATTGAGAGGCTAATTGTGTATATAACAGCAGGTCTTAGCTGGGATGGTCCGACCGGATTAGCACAGCTAAATAAAGAGTTGGGAGAGATGAACCAGCTTGTTCTACATAATGGCGCCACTTAATCACCCTCGATCCCTGTTAAATTGATGGATACCTTGGATACCTAACCCCCATCTTCGCACGATGCTTGAAGGGAGTTTAAGCTTGGAGCGAGAAGACATTTGAGTTGGCATGGGGTCGAAAGATTTGTTGCTTCAGAGAATCTGGAGATAACGATAATGCACGACGACGATCCCCTTATGACGGAACACAGGCAACTTGGGATAACACCATCCCCCTTGCCAGAGCCTCTTACAGGATACAACTTGAGCTCCCCACCAGACACAGTCTTTCCCTGCTGATGGAACAATGCAAAGGCCTCGAGGCCACCGACATCGACTTTGGGGGAACAGGCAACGTGGAATATGGCAGCCCAGCGCCGAAGACGTGCTAACTTGAGCAGAAAACATGCTGGCCGACACACTCGACTGCGACAGGTCATGATGGTAGTTTGCTTTCACGACATGAATTAGGACTTCTCCGTGGTCTTATCCACTACTCTAACAATGTCGTGCAACTCCACTATGATCAAACAATAAAGGCTGTCCTCTGATAACCTTCTACGGGATTATTTATCTCGACCAACTCTTGCTAAAACTATCACGATTGCATCACCTGCATCACCTGGGGTCTGAAGTGAGCAATAAGAAGAAAGCTCAATGGGGCTGCAACGACATGATGACATGTGGTTGACAACTTTCGCGACACGACAATTTCACACAGACTTTGTGGATTTCGCAGATGGTGCGAAAGCTCAGGCATCCCCTGCCTTTATGACCTTCGAAGCTATGCAGTGGTTGCCCGGGATGCAGCTTTCAATGTTCTTGCTTCACAAGGTTTCAGGGGTATTCTTCACCATACCTGGGGCTTGACCGAACTAGCACCGTCTGTGCCCTTTTTGAAGACAAGATAGACATAGCAGCCAGACCGGACAGAATCAGTCGGCATTGGATCGACAAATATCATGTCAGCAGTCTCCTGCCGGTCGCAAGATTCTGCCGGATGTTTGAGCTCACATTACCGGCAGATATCGGAAACAACCTTCAAACAGTATCTAACACTTTACTTCTGCAAACTCACGGATAGGACACTGGAGTTTCGCGAATTTGCTCTCTTCGATATGAACACCAGCATGCTAGGAGCTATAACAATAGTACAGCAGAGGGTATACAATCGAGAGGACAATGGACGATATTTACGGCACCGGTAACTTCTTAAGCACTGACTCTTTTGAGCATGGGGATAAGTATTACCGTCCCTTTTCAATCCACAGATGCTGCCTCATTCGAGGAGCAGTCCATCAGCTCGCGAGGACCAAAAGGAACTGCAGGGTGGGCTTCACGAGCTAAAGAAACTCAGTGATGGCCAGCATGTCAAGCTTGCAGACTAAACCAAGACGGAGGACCTTTATGACGTTGTGAAGTCATTGGGCGATCAGGAGGGGCGCGACATGAGAGACTTTTACAATGTCCTCCGGACAGGAGCGGCTCCTGATTCACAGGAATCGATAGACAAGGACACGGAGAGGTCCATTTTGGCTTTGTATGTTTGATCTCTCCAGGTTACGGACAGGGACTTCGAGCGTTCGGTTGACATGGTCAAAGAGATGATTGATGGCTAGGGAGCGGCAGTGCTTCTCCAGGGACATCGGTACCCGTTACCACGAGCGATTGGTTGGCAAGGCCAGCCAAGATGTACTGCCTCTTTGCGAGCTTTTTGCGAGCTTTGCACGCAAAAGTAATAGGGGGAAGAGGGTTGTCTAGAGACGTCCCATGATGCTTTGGCGTGGAACATGTCACGTACGTACGAAAGATGGGAAGGGATCACGTATGGCCTCAACCGAGTCCACGTCGCCGGCCGGCCGCCAACTTCAAACCTACTCGAGGTGGAAGACATTGTCAAGCCTGATGCTCCTGCCGAAACTTCTGGGGTTCGGAACACTAAGATTATAATAACCTATTCCTGCTAACAGTGTTTTCTTCGCACCTCAATAGATCAAAATGCCGACAACCCGCCCATCTTAATCGACTAGGTGCTAACTCAGGGCCTTCGTTTACGTCGGCTCACAGATGATGCCTTGACCAACGCATCGTCCAGCACACTTGCGTTTTTCTAGAAAGCGAAGATATATCCACCAAGGGACTGACACAGCCTATACCCTTGCTTAATGGTCAGAGCTCCGGTTGACCCTCAAGAACGCAGAACTCGACACCAAAGAAGTTCTCGATCTGCGAAATCTCGTTCACTACACTCTCAATAACATCACTCGATACATCGACATTATCGGTGATAATAGTTAAGGCGGCACGTCCTTGAATGTTTGAAGAGGCTCGCCATGGAGGGAGCCGGGACTTAAGCTGCAAATAAGCCGCGTGGATCGCGATCGGGACGTCGACTAGCAATCCCTGTGCTGTCGTACCTATGCAGCAGGAAGCAGGGAAAGGAGGTGATTAGAGCTATTCTACCCCCGGAGATTCATAGGGGAGGATACTAAGTGGCGAGTACACGGTTCCTCGCCTGACCGAAGAACCGGATGTTTCCCCTGACCTGACCCACCTGGAAGAAGGAACCAGCACTGCTAGTACCTTACCAACGGTATTCATACTCTTGGGTGCGAGGAGTTTGGCGCAGTCGATATCGAATTGCCTTTACCCAACTACTCCTGGTAGACATTGCAAGCGACAGACTACTGTAGGCGAAGAAACCAGCGGATCCCCTTTTGCTACCTTTGCAACTCGCACGATCCCAAAAGGCTTTTGGGCGTTCAAGAGAAATGGTGAAGCTTTTCAGCAACTCGCCACAGCATCTTCTCTATAAGAGAACCTTGATCGGACGACCGCGTAATGCAGGAAACCTTTATTTACTATCTAACTTGAACCCTGGGTCTGTCATAGCTGCAGTCCCCGCGACTGCTGTCACGCGTACTTCAATGATAGGGACATTTCGTTGAGCTGTCAGTTTTGTACCAAAGTTTCTTTGCGATCTTGTTCCAGGAGCTGATGGATTCTTTGCGTGCACACTCTGTGGAAGCTGCTCGAGTTTACCCAGAGAGAAGACGTACTAGACATTTGGGGGATTTGGAGGGTCTCAGGTCACGGCTAATCCTTCTGCCTCGAAGTCTTCTTCGAACTTTATTGATCTGCGAAGACCTACCGACCCCATCATAGTATTCTTTGTCGGGTTGAATGCAACCTCGAGCTCGTCTCCGGGCCCCTTCTGCCCCAGCGCTGCTGTTGCGGCTTTCTCCACCGCAGGACACCTTAGTACTAGGGCACACCGATGTTCGTCCCTACCGACGGTATTTCTGGACTTGCAAAAACGTCGCCTGTAATAAATTCGTCCGGAGAACGAGCACCACGGATGGTGTAAGGCCTGCCCGAGGATCACACCATCAAGAAGCTTGGGCTTGTGCATTTGAGTATCATGGAGCTCATCCCGGGATTTGATTTCGAAGCCGTTCCAGACAACTGGACGAAGACTCACTATAACTCCTAAAATTATATTCATCGTATTGCTTGGGTGGTGATGTGGTCTGATGATACTAAGTCACAGAGTTAATGGGCAGGGACTCGCGATTCGGCCACATCAATTGGGACGTCTGTCGTTCTCTGGTTCTGAGTAGCAACCAGGGGGGATGGTATCGACGGAACACGGTGTTACAAATGACTCTTCCCACATCCCGAGAGCCCTCCTGCCGCACGCAAGCTCACGAGCTATATGAAGATATTCAGAACCTATCTGAATACCTTATCTGGACGAGGATGCTCAGCTCTGGTCGAGCTACCAGCAAGTTTGCAAGAACGTCAGACGAGGCTGGAGCTTGAGTGATTAAGCAATTATCCCTTTGCCCACTATAACTCCTAGCCTCATCGTTAGGGACAAGGCTACAAGGATAGGAGGGCACAGGCGATCATGGACGCACTCTCTTCGCCCTGGTGCTGCAGTCGTCTAGGCGAGCCCTTTGAACCAATTTCTTTCGACACACCAATATACAATACACAGCTTGCTGAGACTTGATCAAAGGCGGACTTTGACTCTGTTAACTCACAGGCGTCACGCAGGAGACCATCATCAATGGCCTTGCTTTCCTCGAAATAGCTGTTGCGCTCGCGGTAATTTAACAAGAGCAATAGGACTTTAACCTCGGGTGGGGTTTTTCTTCTTTCTTTTCCAAGTTTGCAAGGTATCCACGGATCCTCGCCAGTAAAGTCAGTATTCCCACCTAATGACTTTGTCTTCAGAAAGGCCTGCCTGGACGCATCGAGTAGTTCTTGTACGAGGTATGCCTAGAGGTAGACGCTGCTTCAGACAGAGAATTTATTTAAAGGGGGTTGTGAACGGTAACCATCGACGAGGGAGGTGCAAGTAGGACGTTCTATTCGTGAGCGGTTTGCTCTCTGTTATGGTATGTTTCATTAGCGGTGGAAAACAAGGGCGGGTTTATTGGTACCAACAGATGATGAGGAGTAATCCGACTGCTGCTAGTTGCCGGAATATCGGGACGACAATTACATAGCATAGCTTCACTACTTGAAAGCCAGCTAGCTAAGCTCTGGGGACTCTTTGATGTGTTGATTCAGGGGTTGGCAGGGTTTTCTGCTGCTTAAACAGAAACTTAGCCTTGGGGGAAGGGGGAGCGGTTTTGATAGGCATGCTGTTGTCATCGACCTTGCAGAAGATGTGCCGAAAAGTGTTCTAGGGCTTGATGCTTGATGCCAAGTATGTGTTTTATTTTCCCCTATAAGCTAGCAAAGTAAAGTAGCGGGTCAATCCTGGTAGAAAAAAATTTACCCCTTTTAAATATTCTCCCAAAACGCCGTGTTCGATGCCCCCTCCTCTCACAAGAATCATAGCCAAACAGAACAGACAGAAACACATCATGATGATTTCTTACCCTTCTTCGACTTCTTCCTCGACTTCTCCCCAAATGCCTCCTCATACACCTCCCCTGCCGTCTGTCCAGCCTTACGCTTCGTCTTGCCCGACTTGACGCTGACTTCGGGGTTCGACTTGCCCGCCTTGGCTGCCTTCTTCACCTGCTCTTCGGCCTGTTGCCACGCTGGAGCATCACCCTCGATCTCATACCTGCGAGTACAATTTGTTAGCAGAAAGTCATTGACAAAGAAGAATGGAAAGGCTGAACATACTGATCCAGGGGCAGAGAGTCGATAAGCTCCCTCTGCTTTTTCTTCAGCGTCTTCAGCGCCTCGTCACCACCCTCCTCCAACTCATCATCCAGCGTCGTCTCCAAAGGAACATAGCGCTCGTCCACGACCTCGTCATCATGAACACCGCTTGCATCCGCACGGCTGACTCCGAGCTTGTTCTTCTCAGCCTGCGGGAGTTCCGCTTCCACGGCCTTATTCACAAGGGTGCCAAAATGAGTGGTTACCTTTCGCAGGATCTTGATAAACATAGCCAGTAGCTGTGATGAAGGGAGGTTGAGCTCTGCTGAGATGGCGTCCATATCCTTGCGCTGCAGGCCTACTCCTAGCAGGATGCACTGCTGTACACCAGATAGCTTGATATCCGATTTGAGCTTACCCGAGAAGTACAAGCTAGCCACTGTCGGGATGAGGTCTAGGATAACATGGTAGTCAAGCATGTTGTTCGCATACGACTCCAGCCGCTTCAAGTCCCATGGTGACATGACGCGATCCAACTCCTCCTTGGTAAGCGATGTAGCCTCCACGTCATCTAGTCTGGCACCGGCGTTCGCCGACTCGTCTACACTCAGAGCCGTCTGCGCCGTGAAGGCCCTGAATTGGTAGGACAGCAAGGCGAGGAAGCGCTTCTGGAAGTCTCTAGAGAACGCACCCGCCCAGCTCTGGTCCCCGCTCTGCTCAAGGGGCCGGAGCATGACGCAGGTGTGCTCGCCTGTCAGGTCGTTGGCCGTCTGGCGCAGGTACACGGGGGAGAAAGCGGCGCGCTTCCAGAACTTGTGGAGGGCTTGGGTCATGCCGTAGCTAACACCGAGATAGTCCAGTCCTTCTGGCTTCTTCTGGTGGAGCTTAGTGAATAGCGGAGGCATCTCGCTCGTGCTCTTGACTTTGATCTGCTCTTGCCGGAGGTCTGTTCCAGCAAGCTCTGCGTCTGTCAGCCTCTTCATGCCGCCATCATCCATGATCTGGTCATCATCCTCCGACAAGCTAGTGAAGCGGCCTTCGTAGTAGTCCGAGAGTAGCTCCAGCGCTTTAGAGCCGTATCCCATCGACGTATATTCGGGATTCGTGGCTATCCGCACTACACGGGCTCCTGACATGGAAGCAAACTCCTCGTCTTGGAACTGCTGGCTAACAAGCCAGGGAATCAGGTCACCATGCGGCCGCTGACCACGACTCAGACTATTCAACACGCTCTGCCGACTGATTTTACCTTCCAGAGACACCTGAATAACGCATAGAGGCTCGGGCAGTGTGCCCGTGTTCTCGGATAAAGGAGGGACCAGAACAAAGAGCTCGTGTGCCGGTGCATCGCTCATCAGCTGCAGATCGTCGGGCGTGTTCTTGTAATGACTGGCTACGTACAGGGCCACCATCTGCTGCAGGAATTTCTCGGGCACTGGGTGGAAGGAGAAGAGCGAGTCTCGGTTCACAATGAGAAGCTCGCACTTGTTGGGGTCCGGACACCCGTTGGCGTGCGTCTTCGCCTTAGGCAGGGTCGCATCGAGGCAGAGAAGCTTGTTCAGCCATTTCTCGACAGAATCACCCTTGGCGTACCGAATAGGCTCCTCAAGCGTCACCTCGCGGAGTTTGCGCCCTGTCTGGAGACTCCCAGTCTTAGATGTTCTGCCCGTAGAGCGATCCGCCACTTCGGTGTCGCCGTTCGTCGAAGGAGCATAGGACTGCTCTCGCAGCTGCTTAATCAGCTTGAGAGACAACGAGCGTCCCGTTCCTTCGTAGCCGTTGATAGTGGAAGCCATAAACACTAGGTACGGGCCCATAAGCTTCCGCACCAGGGGCAGAGGAATGGCAGCAGCCTCATCGATCACGACCAGCTCAGCCTGGCCCAGAACATGCGCATCCTGCGGCCGAATGTACTGGATCGTCTGGCGATGCTGCCTGTGGATGTTGACGCGAACAATAGCCTTGTTGAAGTCGGGGTTCGTGCTCTGGATGATGGAGTAATCGGCATGGTCCGCATATTCCATGGCATCAAAGCCCTTGAAGACGAACTCAAATAGTGTCTTCAAGTTCTCGGGCGAGGGTGAAGTGATGAAGATGTTGCTGTAGCCGTACGCCACGGCAGCCGCCACTGCCACACCCAAAGCCGCCGACTTTCCACGACCTCGAGCCGCTGTCAGCGCCACGGTACTCCGCAACGTCTTCTCGGCGATGGCCTCGGTGAAGGTCAGCAGTGCCTTAGCCTGGTCTACGGTCTTGGCCAGGGATATCAAAGACCCCAGAGGTTGACGGTCCTGGTTTTCATCCTTGATCGCTTCCAGAGCCATTTGTGACTCCGTCTTCTGCTCATCTAGGTCCGGCGGCGGTAGCGCCTTGACATCCTTGCCGCCAGAGATAGGTAACACGTTGAATTCGTCGTCAATGACAAGACATGAGTCGCAGCTGCCAAGCGAGAGCAAGAAACGCTCATTGAAACGGGCGACAACATCGTGGTGCGCTTCGGTCCGGTACCGCGAGTGAACATCCATCGACAAATTATACAGCTGCTTCAAACTGGACATGCCCTTGAGGAGCAGCACAACCGTGCCACCTCCCTCGACCGTCTCGATAGTTCGCGCGAGGATATTAGGCGTCAGGGCTTCAAAGTCCTGCAGAATGCACATGCCGAAGGTATTGCCCAGAATCTTCTCCGTCTCCTTGTAGTAGCAGTATCGGATATTGTGCAGCGACACGAACGCCTCGAAGGGATCTTGCTCGTTGCTCTCGCGGATCCCTCGCTTGATCTCCTTTTTGATCTTTTCCTCGCGCTTCTTGCGGTGACTGTCAAGACTTCATGTCAGCAAACGTTTTCTATCCCTTCTTCTAGAATAGTCAAAGCTGAATCTTACCTCGTGAACCCCAGCAATTTATTCTTGTAAGCCCAGAGAACGGACTTGTTCTGCTTCAAATCCATCCGCGACATGATAAAGTGCAATCGCACAATAACATCCTTCTGCTGATCTCCCACCACCACGAACAAGCTCCTCTTCTTCTCTTGCGATCCATTGCGCAGCAGCGCCTGGATGCGATCGTCCCTGTAGCCGTCGCCATTCTCGTTAGCCGCTTTTCTTTTTCCTTAACAGCTTCTTTCATCTTGGTTACTTACACTTGCTTGCGCGACATTTTTCCGTAGCAATGCCGAGCTGTGTCAATTGGACTCTAGGACAAGAGTAACGTAGAATTCGTGCTTCAGGACGGCGGGGACTCGCCTTTGCGACTCTGCGTTGGACTGACCAAAATTTTGGTGATCGGCCGCTATTTCTGCCGGGCGGTGAGGTGAAATTCTAGTGGGGTGGGTTACACCGAAGACTTGACCGAAAGCCGTTGGTTCCTGAGTTTAATGAAACCTCTCTTACTCGAAGCTTATTTCACTATGAGAGAACTTTTGGACATTTTAACGATAATTATTTCTTCAAGAGATGAAGTTAGTCACCATCTTAATCTGAGAGCCCAAATAGAAACCTTCATATACCATTATCTTCTCTAATCCTACAAATAAGCCATTCTAAAATACAGCTGCAGGCGTCTCAAAGGGTCAAGTCTCGGTAGCATCTCGACAGCAACTACAAGCAATAGGTAGTTTGGTAGAATGCAATAGTGATGATTGCTACCTACACGAGTCTATAGTCGATATAAAAAGTCTCAAAGGCGAAATGCACCCAATTCAAAGATGCTTCCAACAATAGATCATCATCTTCTACCACCAAGCCAAACACCCGTCTCTTTATGACAGGAAAGATCATGAGACACCTGCAAAGATGATATGCCATCCACAAAAGAGATGAAAGAGATCAAGAACCCATGTAGACAGGTAGAAGAGAGAGCTCAGTAACCATGGGGGGCGCTTATATACATTCCCAGGCCGTTGAGCTTTTTTTCTCTCTTCGTTCCGCCTTACGTCCGATCAAGCTTGCGACGGAGGTTCCTCGTGCGCTTCATGAGCTTCTTGTACTTCTTCTTCTTCATCTTGAGTTTGCGTTGCCGCTTGGTGCTGATGGCGTACATCTCGCGGCCCGCACGGGTGCCGCCCACCTTCATCTGACGTTGGGCGAAGCGGGCCATGAAGCCGCGCGGCTGCTCGTCACTGACAATGTGCGGGCTGTGCGCCAGGATGCGGACTTGCCCGTCGGCCTCAGTAGTCTCTTCGATAGTGAACATGGCCTTGTAGGAGCGGTGGTTTTGCTGCTGGGTAAGCTCCTCAGCGCCCTCGGCCGCCTCAACGCTCGCGTTCTCGGTCTCGAGATTCGGCTGCGCCTGCGGCAGTGGGGGAGGACGGAAGGGCAGAAACTCGCCAGACATGTGGTCGACCTGGAGGTAGATGCTAGCCTCAGAGCCGTCTGGATTCCGCATTTCCACCCTCTGCATGTCTTCATGGCCCTCTTGCTGGCCATCGATGGTCATGGACGCCATAGGGCCTTCCAGCTGGTCGATGGTGCTCGAGAGGGTCGACATAGTGTTGTTGATCCTGTTGGCCTTGGACTTGGGTGCGAAGATGGCCGCGAACTGCTCGTCGGTCACAGACTTGGGCATGTGTTGCGTGATAGAGATGGGTCGATGGAGGGAGAAGAAACTTGACAAGCCCAGAGCTGCACACCAAAGCATTAGTGACTGTCCGTGCTATAAAACACACAAAGAACGTAAAACACAAAGAAAAAAAAGCATGGAAAACAAACAAAGGGTTCCTGCATACCTGATCCGACCATATGATGCGTATTAGGAACGCTCGGGAGCTTCTGAGTAGCATCCCGATCAGCCTTGCGCTTGCGCTTCTCGCCGCCAGCCTTGCCGTGCCCGCGCGCCGGTGCAGCGACAGAGTCGGCCGGCATATCGCTCGACTCATTATCAGACCGCGAAGGTTTTGACGAAGAACATCGTCGCTGATGTCCACGGCCGAGGAATGGGGTCTGACTCGATGCTGCGGCGGCCTTGGGAGCGGAGGAAACAAGGGTCGATGCGAGACCGCTTGCCTGGGGCGTTGTCGTCGACACGACCCGGCGCACCGATGATGGCAGCATGGTGGAGGACGGTCGTCCAGGCGATGTGCCTATATAATGAGGGTGCTGCAGATGAACAGAGCAGTGTTGTGTCGTAGTCGGGGAGCGGAGGAGATGAGGTTGGAGACCTTCAATGAGGTCGTTGTTGAGGTGGTGTCACGTCAAAAACCCGGATTTGACCGCAGGACCGACGTTCGCCAGTACAGCACGGTACTAAGATAATCACGGGCAAATCAAAACTGCACCTGAGTTCTTAGGCCTAAGGCAGTGGCGCTAAACTGGTAATATTAGTACCTAGGTACCACTGTAGGAAAACGCTGTCGGTGGAGCCTACCCCTACTGTTAGTGGCCTAAGGCAGCGATAACGGGTTTTCCAGGCGCGCCCACCTGCTAAAACTGCGAGCAGCGCAGCTCACCTGACCGTCTTTCGCACCGACTTGGCGCTTGTTAGGACCTTTGTGCTGGGGAATTTGATCACACGGTCTGTTCGTGCATGAACAGTAGCCTACCTGATAAGCCCAACCGTTGCGGCATCGGCGCGATCCAATGACGTCCCAAGTACCAGAAATATCTCTTTGCATACTACTCGTACTAAACTACGTAGTACTATATATGCCAGTAATACGACATGTCCTACCTTTCGTGGCACATGTATAATATATCAACGTCAGCTACACTAAACACGAATATAATCTTATCGAAAGACAGAGATAACCAATCGATTTAGTAGTAGCAGAGTAGGAGAGTCAGAATGTACAGTATCTTGTCTATCAGAACAGAAACGATAACCAATTGTTGCCCTTGGACTCCGCCAGTTATGGGCTGTCTATGTATCCCTCTATCCCCGGGCCAGAAAATTTGAAACAACACATATTACTATAAGCCAAGAAGCGCTTGCGAAAGGACGAGAAATCTATCCGCATCAAGCCACAACACGCACCCACACAGAGGACCTCTCTGCTTCGAAAACAAGGTAAGGCTTGAGGAATCCTTAGGTAGGCGTAGACTCCTGGCTGTTGACCCAGCTTAGGTAGCTGTTCCACCCAATCGAGATGATATTGGCAAACATGACGCGGTGCGGCAAGGGCACGTAGGTAAAGTTGACCATCTGCACAAACGGCCATACCATCCAGTTGGTCTTGAGCGCCGTCCACCACGTCGACTGAAGCTTCTTCCGCGGGTCAGTACCCTCCATAGTCGCCATGCTGCTCAGAAAGACGCCAATCATGACGGGAGCGAAAGCGCCCTGGTCGCACGCCACGCGGGCCAAGGTCGTGTACCTAGGGTTGGCCGGGTTGACGCGGCGCGCTAGGAAGTTGAACCAAGTGGTGGCCACGGGACCGAAGATGCCTTTTCAACAAAAGTTAGGTCAATTGCCCAATAGTTCAGGGGGGTAGAAGGTTAGGTAAGGGGGCTCCTTACAGCCACCGTAGAGAGCCATGCGGCCGGTACGGGTGAGATCATGCTTCTGCAGACCACGCTTCTCGACGAGCTGCTGAGCCGTAATGTCGCCCGTCGCAAAGAGGATGGACGTAGTCACAGCCTGTGTGAGGAGAGGCTTAGCAGCCAGTCTGCCATTGTACCTGCAAAGTTATCAGCAAAAGCACTTTTCATAGTGACCAGAGAACCGGGTCACCTTCATTTTTTTTCAAGGGTTACATACCACCGAAGGATCCCCGACATTGTGGCCGATAGATTGATCTAGGTTCTTCTCCAAAAAAAAAAAATGATTAAAGGGAAATATACAATATCGTTTGTTCCTGATCCCTCCCAGTTCTGAAGGAGTCTTAAGGTGCGATTGAGATTGGGTGAGTGAGAGCTGAGATGGAGGAATGCCTCGAAGAGATGAGCCCACGATGGTTTTATGTCCAAAACAAGGGGACACAGCAGAGAGCAGGGGTAAGCTAGCCAGGGTCCGGGGAACAGAGCCTCCAAAAACGCGAGAAGCCGAGCGTAAGAAAAAGAAAAACAGCCACAAAAGAGGAATGGCAAGCTGCAGATGCTCGACGAGAAATTGAAAACTGCAAAAAGGAAGGGAGAGGAGATACAGGTTGGGGAGAGGTGACGAAAGAGGGTTATGGATCACGATGCGGCTTTTGGGGGTTGCTGCTCCTAACCAAGCTTGCCTGCAGGAAGAGAGAAAAAAAAAAAAGTTGCATGTCGATCGGTAGTAGCGTTGGTGCAGGCTACAGCACAGGCTTATCAGGGGGCCACTAGCCACAATTTCGAACCCCGGCAGCGTCCCGAATCGCCACCGAGTATTAATAGTGGCTCGAACATGCTACACCATTCCTTTCACAATTGAATCATACTACTAAGGTAGTACTTACTTACTATGAACCCCAAAAACGTCTATATTCCTCATGAACAAATGAGGATAGAATTACTCAACCTTATAGCACTTACCAGGACTTTGATCCTGTCCAAAACTAAAGTACACAAGGAAGCCGAAGAGTTACGAACTTAGTCCAAGTAATAAGTTACGATAATTAAATTAGCAGATCCAGCCCGAACTTAAAGGCATGGTACAATTTAGGTAGAGTAAGAACAACTACCCGTCCTTTTGTAAGATAAGCTAAGGTAAAATATGACATGCGTACGCCGTTGCCAACAGACTGGCCCTGTCGTGTCCATTCATAAATCATGCAAGACCTCATTACAATCCACCAAGACTCCACGAAACCAGCTTATACCTCAGTTTCGACACCGGCCTGTCCTGTCGTTCGATCGAACAGCCCAGAAACACCTTTGCCAACTCCTCCAGCTTTATGCTTCGCCCATTTAGCAGTGCGAGGGATCTGATAGCAAGATCAGGTTAGTCATATGTATCACATCGAAAGGGTGGGTACTCCCAGAAAACAGAATGAACAACATACCTTCCACTGCATGAGACCTCGGTGCTGCCTGTGGAGGCCTTTCTGTCGCTTCTCGTAGTCACGGGCTTTGTCAATAGGGCCTTGCTTGTTGTTGGCACTCCCGTCAGGTACACCATCATCACTGTCTTCGGCCGAGCTGTCGCTGTCGCTAGAGACATCCTCGTCCACAATACCAGCTTTCTTCTCCATCTTGTCGACATCGTGGTTCTCCTGGGCCACTGTGATGATCTCTACGACGTCGCGCAGTTGCTCGTCCTTGTCAGCCCACTTGGAGTGAGTCTCGCCCTGTGAAAATGGTCAGCCAGGATTCTCGGGTCGCTTCATCATGGGGAAAATATTTTAGTGTGAAACATACCAGTCCGGCCCAGAAGGTTGCTTTGAACTTCATAGTGCCGAGCTTCTCGCCAGGCTCCTCCATCACATTGGAGACCGCGCGCTTGTAGTTGCCCTTCCATACGGTCAACTCATGCTCCTGCTCCTCTTCCTCATCAACCACGTCCTTCAGCCAAAGAACGGCGAATGCTGCAGTGTCCTCGCTGAACACCCCTTTGTTCCTGAAAGAGATGGCCAGGCAACTGGCATAACGTTTGTGCACAGCCAATCGCAAGCTACGATCCTTTCTTGTGTGCCAGGTCTGATCCTCTTTGTTAGGATACATCTTTCCAACTCCAAGATTGGTTTTGAACTTCATCTTGGAAGAAAGCAGATCGTCCGCGAGATTTGCGCAGGTGGCAGTGGGTTGAATCTCCAAAGTGCCGTAGTCCCATCCGGTTAAGTTGCGAGGAGCCTGAAGCTGCACGCTTCGCCAGACCATGGATAGTCTGATCTTCCCGTGTCCAACACCTCCAGCCAGAGGCCAAGTACCCATGACTTGCGAAGACTCCTTGAAGACCTCATATAGGGGCAGGTGGACAATACCTAGAAGAGGGTCCTCCTCATCAAGGCGAGAGTCGCGAACAGCCACATAGGCCTCGCACTCGCGCCAGTCTCCAATAAAGCGTTCACAGCCAGCATTGTAGAAAGGCTTAGAGTTTTGCGGCTTCGTGCGTGTCTTGTAAGCTTTGCGGTGGTTGATGATGATGGTACAGTAGGCGCTGGGAAGGTTTTCGCCTGTTTCCTCAGTCTCTTGCGTGTCGTCTTGCTTATTCGAGTCATCCTTGCTCAACTGCCCAAGCTCCAGACCCATGATATTATGGATTTGAAGGCTGAACAGACCACTTGGGTAACCCTCAGGGGGTGGCGCGGAAATAATCATGGCGTCCTCGGTGGCCTTAAGCTCCTGCTCCTTTTGTTGCTCTAGCTCACTGTGGTCTTTGCCCTTGCTGTCTCCCTTGATCAGAAGCTCGCGAAGCTTGCGCTCACAGCTCTCACTGACCTTGGCCTTCAACTGCTCTGTGGAGCGAATCTCAGGATCGTAGGTCTGCTTCTCGAATTGAGAGTCCTGGAGCCTAGTCTTGGAAAAGTAACCGACACTCCACTCCAGCTTACCGGGCATATTGTCACCAGGCTTAAGCGCTCTAAAGCCGTCAGTTCGGTGCCACATTCTGCCGTTAGACTCTTTATTCTTCATGATATCCTTCAGATCGACTTCGATGCGGCCGAGATCGTCGTCGGCACTGACACGGTCAGAGTCCCAAAGCTGGATTCGCAATCGTTCCTCGACGTTGATCTCTTCAGGGGTGACCATTACGAAGCAAGTTTCTTCCCACACAGGCTCCATCTCCGAGATCATGATGCGAGTGCTCCAAAGAACCTTGCCGAATTTGGCCCAGCCAACTGAGACGTAAGGGTCTGACGAGCCGTCCTTGATGAGAGGAACACCCGTATCAGCCATCTTAAAGTCGTAACCCTTTCGAATGTGGACCATCAGAACACCCTTAGCAGCAGTATCCTTCTTGAAGTCTTCTCCAGCAAGCATGTCCTTGAGGTTCAGCATCAAGCTCCTGGGGGCTACGTATTGCGACACGGCAGCGTCGATGGAAGACTGGACGAAGTTGCTAATGAAGGGTACATCCATAATATTCAGTCCCCGCTTGGTGAGAGGAGTACAGCTGAGATCAACCTTGGGCTGACCGAGGAAGGTCAGTGTGCAGAGTTCGAAGAAGGGAGGGTCGGGAGTGAGTTGTAATCGCAGTCTCATGGTGCCAATGATTCCTCGAAGATCGACCCAGACCGGTAGTTTGAGATTTCCTGGAAGATAGAATGCCAGGTAAAGGTGCATGTCGTTGGACTTTTGCTTCATAGAATCGGAGTTAGAGCTCGATCGGTAGGCAAAAGCAATCTCCAAGTTGATGAACTCGCCATCTTCAGCTTCCATGCCCGCCTGCATGCCATCGTCGGCACCCTCGCCTTCGCCTTCCGTCTTTGTCTTACCCTCGTCCGTTCGTTGCTCGTTGGACAAGCCACCGTCCTCGGTCACGGACTCGGTAGCGGCTCCAGCCGGTAGCCAGCGAACACCGAGAATGCGGAGTGCCTCGCTGCCCTGACCAATGTCATCCACACTCACCATGCGGACGAATTTAGGTAGCGAGGCTTGCATGACGTCCTCAAGGGTGTCCCCCACAGAAGCGAACAAATCAGGGTTAATCATAGGCCAAATAGAGCCCAGCAGTGAGTTGAGCCATACGGTGGTCTCTTTCTCGTGTTTGTTGGCCTCCTGTTTGATCTGTTGGCGCTGTGCAGACCAGACCTCGTCATTGAAAACGCCCTCGACCCGCTTGGCGATCCAGTCTCTGACACCAATCGTCAACACGCAAGAAGCGCCAACACCAATGGCTACCAACGTGAGCCAAGCAAACTTCCCAAAGGCGGAGAGCTTCCCTTGATCATTTCGCAGGAGCCCGCCGAGGAAGATGGCCATGCCAAGGATACAAAAAGCGCCAATCAGCCCACCGGTCACACCTTTTTGCGTGATACTGGACAGCTCCAGGCGGAGATCGTCAAAGTCTGGGGGAGGGAATCGGTTCCTCAATCTGGCATGCTCCTCCTGAAGACGGTTTCGGTCATCTTTGAGCTTCTCTTGCTTGGTCTCGTCACTCAAACCCGAGGTGGTCTTCTGAATGCCGGATGAATGAGGAGAGGCTGCGTCAAGATCAGCTTCCTTGAGGGCTTCGTCGGTAAAGTCCGAGATTTTGACGGGCAAATGGGTAACAGGATCGGTGACTTCGCGCTCGGCCCTTTCTTTGTTGCGGTTCTTCTTCTTCATCAGCTCACGTGGGTCGGTAGCATTGGGGTCGACCTCAGAGGTATCTTTGGGAGCATCTCCTTGCTCTTGGTCCTGTTCCAGAGCGCCTCCTTCTGATTCTCCTTGGGCCTGCTCGCCAGCGACGGGCTTTTGGATGTCACCATCGTTGTCGTCGTCAGCCTGGTCAATTCCTGCGCTGCTCTGTTGGGCATATTCTTGACGAGCTTGCTTTTCCTCCCTGTACTTGGAGATGGTTGGAATTGGGTGCCTGGCGTTATAAGGAGCCTGGAAGCGGCGGTGCTCCTCTGCATCCTCGCGGCCTGACATGGTGAAAGTGGAATTGCAAGCGAATGGGAAGGTTAAGGGGATGAAAAGAAGGGGAGCCTCAAGATGAGGAGAGAGAGGGAATAATAAGTGAAGCACTGAACGACCAAATCACCAAAATCAGCCCTCTCTATTTCTTGGGTGATGATGTAGCTTCAGGTTCGGAGGGGGAGGGAAAGTGGGAGCTTCTCTCACGACAATGGGTCTGGAGGAGTTTTATCGGTCAGGTCGTCAGGTAGCATTCCTCATTTAGAACCGATGAGATAAGACGGCATGACATGATGCACCGGGTTGATAACAAGTTTGTTTGCTACCTTAGTCGGTCTGGGTCTGGTTGGTGAAACGAGGACCGGTCCAGGAACGAGATCAAGTTGGCTAGGTAGCTTCTACGTCATCGCAGCACAGCAGATCTACAGTGGGATAATTCTGAGTTGGCCAGTGCTTAACGCGAGGTGGAGGCGGTCACAGCCAGTAGGTACGCGTAAGGGTGGCCGTAAATAGCTTGCAGAACAGGGGTCTACCTGCTGTAGCGTAGCTCTAAGCTTAAACATTACAGGCGGAAGCAACCCCAGACAACCAACCACAATTGGTATATATACTGAAAAAAAAGAAAAGCCCTACTAAAAACAACCAAAACCTGCTAAAAGTTGACAGCTGAGAAAAGCACGGCCTTGAACAGAATCCCACTTCGTACTAAAGCATTCAAGGCACGGCTACGCTAGACCTGCCCTGGAATGGCAAGACGGGGGACGCGTAAGACAAATCGGCTCGATCAGTCTGTGTGGTCGTCGAAGCGGGAAAGAAGGATGGAACGCTTGCCCTCTTTGTGCGGTGGTTCAAGCCGGCAATCACGATTCAAATAATGATGCTACGAGGCCTCCTCATCCCCTCGCTTCTCATACGCCGCAGCCGGACTAGATGCTCCGTCATGTCGTCTACCAACGGCCAATACCCGAGTTGAGGGGTCCATATTGGACTCAATATATGATGACGCCCCTCGAGCAGACAATTGTGCGCGAACCACCATCAACATCTCTGGTATATCGACATGAGCACAATCAAACTTGTGTCTTTTCGTAGCTCAGCGGGAGAACAAGAGGGGCTGAGAAGAAGGTAAAGAGATGATGAAATGGCAGAGCGACAATGCCATCTTATATTCGTGACCAGACAGGCATGAAAAGCTTGTCATACCAAGCCATTCTCTTGGTTTCACCATTTCCCTTCTTTTGGCGAGGCCGCGCCATCAACCCCGCCAATACGGACAGCCAACGTGGGACTTCCGGATCTGAGAGCGACTGACGTAACTGGCGGAAACGGAGTCATGACAATTGTCTGATTGGGAATAAAAAGAGCCAAATCAAGACAACGCGCTCCGGGTGTCCTTCTCAAGTGCCTTTCCCAAGCAAATATTGCCCAATGCGGTCGCTGGTCCCGACAGAAGGCAACCAGCTGGAAGCCATAGGGTAGCCACCTCAAACTGCCTGGGCTACATCTGACTCGTTACTGGCCCGGTATCCGATGCCTTGCAAACGACAACATTGAATAGCACTCAGCGCATAGTACGCTGGTAGAAATCATCGAAGAGGTGAGCTTGAGTGGGAAAGTGATAGGAGTTGACGGTGGCTTGCCGTTGATAATAACCTTAACATACCGAGTCAGAGGCCGGGCGGGGCCGAGACGGGCAAGCGGGTCACCGGCCTCCGTCCCTTCAGGTCGAGTTTAAGCCAAGCCAAGCCACGCCACGCTAGCATGCTAACAACCTCCCGCAACGGCGGCGTCAGCCACACGAACCATGGACCGACCGAGGACCCATCCTCTCCCCTTTCACCGTCGACCGTCGGTCAACCTCGCAGGAAGGAGACTGATGAGGAATAGGAGCATCCCGAAAAGGCACATGGAACATGCAGGCCAGGATAATCCCATCTTGATCTTGGCCTCTACACCACCATTTTTGTGATTCCTAAGCCCTCTTGTATGAGGCCAAAACAAGCAGCAAAACCGATTTGGTAAAGGAAGGCAGATGAAGCGGACAAGATCAGCAGCACTGGCACTTCAGACAATAGAAAATGGGAGAGTGCAGTGCAGTTTCGAGGCTGGACGCTCGTTGGCTGGCCGTTGAATAATTAAGCGCCGACAATGATTGGCCCCACTGCCACTGGCTTGTCGCTGAAGTGTTACTGGCTGTTACCAAGTGCTATCACTGAGGGCCACTGGCCAAAAACGGCTAAGGTCTGCTGGTGCCACCTGCAGCGTTCCAAATTTATCGCCTGGACTGACCATTGACAGCGCTGCCGTGTGCTTTGTCGTGCGGGTTAGGCGCCGCCCAGCTTCCATCAGAGTGAAAGAGTATAGATGATGATAATAATCGTGTCAACTGTCGTTGAAACGCCAAAGAAAAGCGCGGCTGCATCGTTCATTCGTCTTTCTTTATTCTTCGACGATCCCCTTTCTCACCGTCGTATCGAATTTCCCCCTCTCCTCCCTCTCCTCTCTCTGTTTTTTTCACCTTTCCACCATTTTCACCACTCTCATCCCCGTCTTTATTTCCTTTTCTAGCCATAGACCCAGACGTTGCAGGTACGAGAGTTACCTTTTAGTGGTTTTCCCTCAGTACTAAGACACGTTAAGCCAAACGTGCCTCAAGCATCAGATCGGCCCCCCCTGCAGTTCGCCCCTCACCTGTTACAAGCCAAACTTCAAGGGTATTCTTAGCTGTTGCTCTTACACGCTTCCAGTTAAGTAATAAGCTATTTACAGGCCTCTTTATGGTAGTGTCTGGCAGTCAGCACCGCCAAAGAAACAAACCCTGAAGCGCAGCTCGAACAATCAACGTCGCAACCCTCCCTGTCTCCTTGTCTTCCTGGACCCCAAAACTCCACCTTTTTCCGCCAGGAGCCACATCTTGAGCCTATCTCGAACCCCATCGACAGCCATCTTCACCCAACCCTGTGCCTGCGCCGTCTTGGGACTCTCTTGGGAGTCCCCTTCTCTACCTCTACGAGTACGAGTATTAGCAAGTGAAAGCATCTCAAGGGCCAAGGCTGGTCAAACCCGTGGCACCCCAGGGTTCGCCTTCTGGATCCCGCCCCCCCTTACGTTACGTTCCCGGCAGAAGCTTGACCCGTCGCTTTTGTCTTGCCAGGGCTCGTTTCATCTCGCGAGCCTCTTTATGAGTGCACCGCCCACGACCTACTTCCTCGTTCGATTCACGCTTCGTCATCTCTTTCCTTTCCTCCTCTCTTCGTCTCCCTCGCCCTCGTTGCAACAGACAGACGTCGCTGGAATTCGACTTCGTCCTTTCTCTTCTTTGACTTGCTTCATCGCCGCCGCTGGTTCGGACTGTTGTTGTTGGTTCCTTTTTTTATTTTGCTTTTACTTACTTTTTTATTTTATTTCCATGTTGTAATTGGCGGGAAATCGGACTTCTTTTTCCCATAATATCACCGGGATACCTTCAGTTGTTCCCGTGTAACGCGACCGGTCCGATACGAAGAGAAGGAGTAAATCCAAAAGGTTCACGAGAACGTCGCCCACTCTTTTCATCGCATCACATCGATTCGCATCTCGCCCATCATGGGTCACGCCAAAACATATGGCGAGCTTATCAAGAAGCAGTTCGTCCCCAGCAAGCTCGTCTTCCACTTCCTCTTCTGGACTTTCCATTGGGCCATCTTCGCCTATGGATGGTGGAAGCAGGCTGCCGATGACCGTCTGGCGCTCCTGAACACCCTCGAGTTCTCAGTATGGATTTCTCGTGGTGCCGGTCTGGTGCTCAGTGTAGACGGAATGCTCATCCTGCTGCCCGTCTGCCGCACCATTATGCGCTGGATCCGTCCCAAGCTGCGTTTCCTGCCTCTGGATGAGAGTCTCTGGATGCATCGTCAGCTTGCCTACTCCATGCTGTTCTTCACCGTCCTGCACACCGGCGCTCACTACGTCAACTTCTTCAACGTCGAAGCTGTGCAGGCTCGTCCCGTCAGCGCTCTGCAGATTCACTACGCCCAGCCCGGCGGTATCACTGGTCACGTCATGCTGCTGTGCATGTTGCTCATGTACACCACTGCTCATGCCAGAATCCGTCAGCAGTCCTTCGAGACCTTCTGGTACACTCACCATCTGTTCATTCCCTTCTTCATCGGCCTGTACACTCACACCGTCGGCTGCTTCGTCCGCGATACTCCCGAGGCCTACGGTCCATTCGCCGGCGAGGACTACTGGACTCACTGCATCGGATACCTGGGATGGCGATGGGAGCTCTGGACCGGTGCTTTCTACCTCTGCGAGCGTCTCTGGCGTGAGGTCCGCGCCCGCCGCCAAACCGAGATCACCCGTGTCGTCCGCCACCCTTACGATGTCGTCGAGATCCAGTTCAACAAGCCTTCCTTCCGCTACAAGGCTGGCCAGTGGCTCTTCCTCCAGATCCCTTCCATCTCCAAGTACCAGTGGCACCCCTTCACCATCACCTCGTGCCCCTTCGACCCTTACGTGTCTGTCCACGTTCGCCAGGTCGGTGACTTCACCCGCGAGCTTGGTGATGCTCTTGGTGCTGGTGGTGCTCAGGCTAAGCTCTACGATGGCGTTGACCCCAGCGGTATGTACGAGGTGGCCCTGCAGAACGGCCAACAGATGCCTGCTCTCCGTATCGATGGACCTTACGGTGCCCCCGCCGAGGATGTCTTCGACAACGAAATCGCCGTGCTCATCGGAACCGGTATCGGTGTTACGCCTTGGGCTTCTATCCTCAAGAACATCTGGCACTTGCGCAACTCGCCCAACCCGCCTACCCGTCTCCGCCGTGTCGAGTTCATCTGGGTCTGCAAGGACGTCGGCTCTTTCGAATGGTTCCAGACCCTGCTCTCCTCGCTCGAGGACCAGTCCAACGAGGCGGCCCGCGTTCCCGGATCTTCTGGTGTTGAGTTCTTGAAGATCCACACCTACCTCACCCAGAAGCTCGACATGGACATGACCCAGAACATTGTCCTCAACACCGTCGGCGCCGACAACGACCCCTTGACCGAGCTCCGCGCTCGCACCCAGTTCGGACGTCCCGACTTCAAGCGTCTATTCACCGGAATGCGCAACGGCATCCTCGACCGGTCATACCTGGGTGGTCTGGAAGGCAGCATGAGGACCACAGTCGGTGTATACTTCTGTGGACCCTCCGCAGCAGGTAAGTTTTCACAACACATGTTCCGAAATTTTGATTCAAGAAAAGGCATCATACTAACATTTCATTTCAGCCCGCGATATCAAGTCCGCCGCCAAGGAGGCCACCTCAAGAGAAGTTCGCTTCAGGTTCTGGAAAGAGCACTTCTAGACGTTCTCTACTTTTTTTACCTCGACTACTACTATACTAAATCTGACATGTACAATCATGTTCTTTTTCAAAACAATACAAGCAGTTGCTTCATGATTTTTACCCAATTTTTACTTTTCAATTACAGACGTGTTTCTTCCATACTCTCAAGAGTGACCAATGCATTCATTATCTTACCACACCACCAAAATCGTAGACCTTAATTCAGATAATCCATTTGCGGGTAATTCCCATGATTCCTCAGCAAAAACAGTACAGACTGGGAAAAAAAAATGACAAGTCAATCCAATTACCGGTGCCAAGGGTGGCTAAACAGGGCTGGTGATACCGGATCGACAAGGGTGCCGGTTAGAGACTTTCAATCTTCAGACGAACCGGGTCTCAGGCCTCGCCGCCCGCGTGTCCCAATCGGGAATTTGATCATCCTTTTTACATGTCTTGGCTAATTACTCTTGGTACGGAGTAGTTTCTTGGCCTTTCCTCACTTGTCTGGTCATCAAACACACAGAGATAGATTTCTTTGGTGCGTAATCTTGATTACACACGGCGTGGTTTCGATCAGTGCATCGGATAGATTCCAAATTCGCCGTTACCCCCAAGATCAGCACGCAACGAAGAGGGGATACGACTTGATGATCATGTCCGTTGTCCAGCCTCACGACAAGCAACATCGGATCGTCATGCTAAGTCTGGATAAAGCAATGGAACCTTAATGGTCAAACTTGTGCCTAAATGGTGTAACACAGATATGTCTGATCAATTGAGCCTATCTTATCATGACTATGTGCGCTGCTCGTTATTTGGAATTTCCCTATCACGTTGAATATTTCATGAAAAATAAATAAAGGAATAGAAAATAAATGATCATAGCATTTTCGCTGTCCTGATCTTCCCCCGAAACGCCCGTGTATAAACAGTTAGTAGTTGTGAGCTATGGATCGTTCCCCTCACTGCACTTGTGCATGGCTTCATTGTCGCGTAAAATCGAGGCACGCCAGTGTTAGAATATCCATCAAAGAAATTCCTACCCTTCACTTCTGGCTTGCACTCTTCAGCCGGTTGACATTCTCCTCTGTCAGAGCCTCACCGAGTGATTGTTCTCGGTCTTGGTAAGTGTTGCTCAGATTGCTCGGTCCACCAGCCGCATCCATGAGTTTGTTATCCTGGAGCTTGCTTGTCCACTCTTTCTCGCCCTCGGGCTGCTGCACCTGTGGTGCAAGCTCGGGGCGGACCGGGGATTCGAAGGGAGAAATCTCATTCAAGCCGTTATTCGTAAGGGGGCGTGGGGTGATGAGGCTGTCGTCGAAAAGATCATCGTTCTCTTCCACACCCACATGTGGGATATCAGCATTCTCACAATGCTCGCTCTGCTCCGAGCAGTCTGAAGGCGCTGGTGAGGGACGCACACGCCGCTTAGAGGATCCCCAACGAAGCAGCATCTTCTCCAAAATAGGTATCGTAACAGGTTTTGACAGATAATCATCCATACCGGCCTTGATGCATTTTTCACGGTCGCCTTGAATGGCCGACGCTGTCATAGCCACAATCGGCACGTTTTTGACCAAGTTTTTATACGGCAGGTGATGTCGCATTAGATGAGTTGTTTTATAACCATCAATCACAGGCATCTGAACATCCATCAAGATGATATCTGGTTTCTGACTCTCGCCTTTGGACGCGCCAACCAGATAGTCCAGAGCCTCCTTGCCATTCCAGGTTGCGGTAGCATTGAATCCTAACCGGCTGATGGTCTTGGTAGCAATCTTTTGATTGACAGCACTATAATTCCTTGTCAGTAACGTGAACAGAGTTGGAAAACAGCATCACTTACTTATCCTCCACAACTAAGACGTGTAATTTGGTGCGCTCCGAATGAGGCAGTTCTGCTTCCGCCTTCTTAGCCTGGGTCGAGGATCTTCGTCGTGGCATTTGACCAGGGAGAAGACCCCCTTCGGAAGGCGAAGAGTATCCGGCAAATTGATCATGTTCGGAGCTATTGCAGGACAAGCTAAGCTCGGACTGCAAGCGATCAGGTATAGCCCCGGCCTGTACTAGATGAGACTGCCGACGGCCCTGAATCTTTGTGAAAGGGACAAAGAAGGTAGCAGTAGTGCCGTGGCCTACCCGTGAGTCCAAGTCGATGCGGCCACGCATGAGTTCCAACAAGTTTTTGCATATAGTCAAGCCTAAACCAGTGCCACCAAATCTTCTTGCAGTAGAGGCATCACCTTGGCTGAAAGGCTGGAATAGCTTCTTCCGCACGTCTTCTTGGATACCAATTCCGGTATCCTCTACCACAAACTTGACCTCAACCGAGTCAGCTGTCTCCTTCTCTTTAGATACCGAGAATCGAACGTATCCTTGGTTAGTGAATTTAATGCTGTTTGTGAGAAGATTAGTGATGATCTGACGAACCCTCCCGGGATCCCCAATGACTACCATGTCGTTCTCAATATCGTCTCCAATATCTGACTGGAAGTCCAAGTTCTTCTTCTCCACTGCAAATTGCAGCATCTTAACAACCTCCTTAACGATTAAGGATAAAGAGAACTGCACCTCTTCAATATCGAGGCGGCCAGACTCGACCTTGGAAAAGTCGAGGATATCATTGATGACAGTCAGCAAAGACGTGGCGGAACTGTAGATGTTCTCAACGTAGTCCCTCTGCTCGTCATCAAGAGCCATGCCGCCAAGGAGCTCCGCCATACCGAGTACACCAGTAATCGGAGTACGAATCTCATGTGACATATTGGCAAGAAACTGGCTCTTGAGGCGCGTTGCCTCTCTGGCAGCGGCCTCATTGGCCACTGCTTTCCGCTTCTCTTTTAAGCGAACTTCAGCTTCGTGCTTCTGCAAACGGAGCTCTGTGACATCCATGATGACACAAATGACCCCTTCAACATAGGTCTTATTGGTTGTCTTTCCTTCTTCAGTCTTCTTGCCATACATGGGAAGGAAGCGAGTCCGGTACCACCGGCCATCTAATCAGAGTCAGCCAAAGGGATTTCATCCCTGAAGAGGTAGTGTACATACTGAATTGATGGTCCTCTGCGACCACATCGACAGCAATCTTCCCATCCAAGCAGTCTTCAATGGGCTGGAGGAACCGGGGCTTCTCGCCTTCCACCAAATGATCCGTAAGGCGGTTGAAAACTGTATAAACGTTCTCCCCAATATACCATTGGCTATCCGGATGATCCTGGTTCTCATCACTGTTAGAGTCCCATATCAGAGCTCCTTCTAACATTGTTACTCTTCGTGCCGTGTCTGTGGTAAATATGGTAACGTGGGAATGTGCGATCACACTAAGTAATTGTTGACGAGTACGCTTGGCGTTCAGCTTTGTTTCCATACTCTCGTGGAAGTCAGTGCATGTGCCTGCAATTTGTTAGCATTTTCAAGAAATTCGAATAGACCAGCAGCACATACCAAACCACTTTTCAACCGCCCCGGTCTCTTTGTTTTTGATAGCTAAGGCGCGGCCAAGGAACCATCTCCATTCTCCCTCCTTACTGCGACAGCGGTATTCGACTGAGTATGGCTCTCCTGTTCTTAGCGAATGGTGCCAGCGTGCGAGAGCTTCCGGCAAGTCCTCGGGGTGAAATGGGCTCTTCCAACCTAATCCAAGGCATTCTTCTGGTTTGAGGCCGGTGTAGGTATACCATCTCGTATTGAAGAAGTCGTGACTACCGTCCGGCGTTGCCGTCCACACCAGCTGCGGCATTGTATCACAAATTAACTTGAATCGTTCCTCATTACTCTCCTTGATCTCAGTGATTTCCCGCGTCATTGAGGTGACATCGCGACCAGTGACTACGCCGGCCAGGAACTCGCCAGTGCTGTCGTCGTAAATGGCTTCGCCCATGCAGTCGAAAACCATCTTCTCCCCCTGGTCGCTGTATAGTCCACAGCGAACACTTTCGAATGGTGCCTCTGCCTTCAGGAGCAAGGATATGGGATACTCGCTTCTATCAAGGCGCCGAGTGAAGTCTTCGTCCCACAGTGCCCAATTATCCAGCAAGTCAAACCCGTCAGCTGTCGAGTCCAAATCAGCGTCCGTTCGGAATAGACGGCGAGCAGCCTTATTGGGAAAGCTGACGCTTCCATCTTTCCACATTGCCAGGACCGGTACTTGGGTGTTATCAAGCAGGGCATCCTTCATTCGAATCATTTTTTGTAGCACTGAAGGGGTATTCGAGCGAGAGGCGACGGACGGTGGGCCCATGGGCGGGAACGGGCTGGCGGACATGGTGACTGCAGTAGGGCTGTAGAACGATGGTGAGTTTGTGTCCCGGCTCGAAGCAACGGAGGATGGGTTTGAAGGGACAACCGAAGGCGTGGTGATGGTTTTCCTGTCGGCAGCTTCTAGTATGCTTGGCTTCGCAATCGACTTCTTGCCAGCGGCAAGCGATGAGGGCGTAGATTGCGTGTTTGTGAAGGTTAGTGTAAAGTAGGTCTGTCTATCTTCGAGTTCCCATATAGAAATGATCATCTTTGCAAAGACCTGATAGTCAGACTCTTTTGACTTGTAGCGGCTGTCGAACGTGGTCTTGCCAATATCGCTGCGGGATACTACGACCTCGACGACAGCATCTTGTGCCTGGCGACCAACAGACCCTCGTCGTGGGAATGGCGGTGCGGTCTTCTGGGTCGGTGTGTCGTCTCCAGCAGAGGGCGATGAACGTCGAGGGTCCTTGACCGGGCTGCGAACGCCCATTTCATGGACTACATTATCTAGAAAGGCATCCCATGTTACCCACACTGGTTTGCCATCTTGCAACATGTCGATTCCAACCTGCGACAGTGTCTGGCCGCGCAACCGTTCGAGGGTTGAAGAGGCGGACTCCTCGTCCACATCATCGTGGACAATCCCCAGCATGCGTCCGAGGGCTTCATTGGCGATGACGACAGTTTTGAGATTATTCAGAACCAGCGCGGGCACTGGCAGGTACTGCAGGGCGGAGAAGGCAAGTTGACCGGGTGAAATGGAGGGCATCGGAATTCGAAAGGGGCTTTGCGAGGATGAGCGGGAGAAACCATCCCGGGATGAGGTTGCGCGGCTCGCGGGATCCCTTAGAAACCTGGCGCCTTCGAGGGGATTGGGCGGCTCATGATGAGAAGTAGAAGCCGACAGTTGCTGTTGATGAGGGAGTATTTGCGTCTGTGGTGGCGGAATAGGAGTTGTCAGTCGTGACGCAGGCTTTGTTGGATCGCCAGAGGGGTCGATCGTTGGAGCATCTTGATCTTGTGAAACGGGAGCGGGCCTAGAAGCTCGAATATCACCGGATTCACAAGGTACTTCGGGCGGTATCATGTCGCTGCTAAGACCGTCATAAAGAGAAAGTAGGTGCCAAGCACCGCAATGCTGGCTGAGGGCAGGCTTGTTAGACTACGAGAGCCGGAGTCGAGCAGGTTCGTTGAGTATGTCAAGAAAATCGATGGGCAGCGGGAGAGGTCAGGGCGCACGGCGCACACTGCCCAATCATGGCCAGCACCAACACTTTCATATGAGGCTGGTCGGGCAGCTCGTCAAGGTGGCACGTGCTATACCTCGTGCCCGTCCACGGCGATGGCAATGAAGTAGCTCAGATGTCTTTTCCAAGGTGCTGCTATGTGCTGTACGCAGGAAAGAGGTCAGCTGCCGGAACACCAAAATTTGAAGAGGGCGCCGTTTCTGGATAGCAAAAGACCATCACAGCCTAGTGATCGTTGGAAAATGGGCGATCGTAATAGTCGAATTCGATACAGCCAGAGGCAAAAGGGTCGGTGACGATGCTTGGGTGCCAACTTCAAAGGGGATTTCCAAAAGGGAAGCCGGGACACGCACCTACACCAAGACACGCAGAGTGCTGCTAGTAGCGGTACTGTGTCGTCGACTCCACGATACCGAAAAATGCTGGAGTATTGATGAGTGAAACCCGATCCGGAGGCAGATCTTGGGCCAAGACAGCCGGGGTAATAATAGGCAATGGGAAGCCAGAGGAATGCGCCTGGAATCGTATGGGTATTCGTGTCAAATCAGGTCCAAGTTGTGATTGCGCAGAGAGGGGCCCGGGGAAAGATGAGAGTCTGGCCCTGGATCCTTTTCGTTTGATACTAGTTCCGGACGAAAGACATACCCTATTACATGGATAGGCTCGGTATTGCTAGTAGTGAGTGGCACCACGGCACGGAATAGAACAGCACCAGCAAAGAGATGCTTTTAGCTTTTGGAAGCTCAAGACGAGAGCAACGGGGGCAAATGGGGGGGACCGGTGGGCACCCTACAATGTCCGTGGCTGTTGGAGTGACGACGGTGGTTGAATTGGCCAAACTCAAAACGGGCAAGCTAACGATGCGTCTAGATGGAGATGCCGATGGAGTATATCGTCCCTGAGACCAGCCTAGATCGTTCCAACTGTCCGCACCGCCTGGAGGAAAGGAAGGTTGGTGTGTTAGGGGAGGGTTATTGTGATTTTTGGATTGTGAACAACGATGACACTACGAGTATTAGAAGGAAAGAGGAGGAAGAGGAAGAAGAGGAGGAGAGGAGGGTAGGCAGGAGTTGGACGTCCAACCATCATCATCATCCAACCAACCGTGGTCGAAGGCGGTCGAAGGCGAAAAGCACCATCATCATGCCTGCCTGCCTCAGGTACGCCCATGGACGACTTGGGTAGGTACCTCTTTCTGCGCCCCGTCCTTTCCTTTCTTTTCCTTTCCTTTAGTCCCTCTCCTTCCGTCTGTCTACTGCTACTAGCCTAGTGTGTACCTACCACTGACCAGTAATAGGTCGGCACACAATGAATTGGAAAGAGCGGATCACAGCCCACTGAACTGCACGGCAAGACCCCTGTAAGCCCCTGGAAAGTGCTGTGCAGTAGCAGCCCCGGTGGGGACCATTGCTAGCACACAACCCTAGGAACAACCCTAGGCGGCTAGACCCAGCACCCAGGCAACCCTCGCCGTCCATTGCGTCCAGGGCTTCAGGCAAGCCCTGAGTCCTGTACCGGCGCGCCGTAGGGCGCACACACCCGCATGTGGGCCTGGTCTCGCTCTGAGTGCCATTGGCCAGTAATACTCGTACGAGATCCAGTCCCCACTGCACAACACAGGACTCCTCACCCAGCCTGAGGCTACCTACTGTACTAATTAGTAGTACTAAATGACCCTAACAAATGAGAGTAACAGCAGTCAGCAGCATGAAAAAAGGAAGAAGCACGACCCCTCAAACTCCCCGAACTCTTTGCGCCGCCGAGATAGATCGGCAGTCTGAAAACCAGGGTCCAAGCTTATCCGTCTGACAATTTCTCGGGCTATGACCCCTGCGTTTACAACGAATTGGCTTCAGAGACGTGGTGAAACTGACTTGGCCGACTTCCTTATGTTTCATTGCAGAAGAACAGCTCAATTAGCAGTGCTTATGATTCCTGTCTTTGAGTCCTGCAGTCAGGCACGGAGACGCTGAAGTTGTAGTAGGCACCACTACTCGTAGATGACCTGAGCTGGTCAGGCCCAACGACTCAGAGGTGGGGAGCCAGCGGCGATATTAGGAAGCCAGAGGCGACAAAGTAAGAAGCGAATGCAAATCATGACGATATTTCCCCAGTCGCTCCCCGCTCTCGGTGCCTCCCTCTCACCGATGTTGATATTAACTGTGCAGATAATATAGTTCCTATTGTTAAACTCCCAACCGATACGGCCGGAAGATCACGAGATATCTGACAATAATCCCGCTGACCGGGCTACCGGATTCAGGGTCTTGTGGACAAAGGACACAAGAAAAAGGCTCACTTAGCCGATACAGTTGAAATTAGTGGGCGCAAAGGAAGAAAAGGCTTGTTGCGGCGCCTGCGCCCCATAGCCTTAGTTGCTTTTTTTTGCCAAGGATCTTGAAGAGGGACGGGGTGTGTCGGGGGCTGCCAGCATTGATCGGCTATGCATAAGGGTCACTATTCGTACCACCTTTGAATCTACGGACGATCGCTACCTCTTCTCTTCATGCAGTGCCGGGATATTCGCTCCATCGGTTCTCCCAACTCTTTTTCTTGTTGTTATCCTTTCTTTGTTTTCTGATTCCTCTTGTCTCTCTCTGCGTTGTCGTTTTTGCTCACGATATGCCAGACTGAGACAACACAGCATGTCCCACACCCTCTTTTAGTCTTTGACTGCATTGAAAATGACCGGTAAAGTATAAGCATCCTATCAAAGTACAAGTACCCCTCCGGGCCGGCGAATTGATGTCATGAGCGAGCAACTGAACTGTCCGCCACTGATTGGCCGCAAACGTGCATATCAATCGCCAAGCAGACTGTAACCTCCAAACTGTAACTCCGACGTCATGCTGACTAACGGCTTCCCCAATTAGGGACTGTCCAGTGTGCACTAAACGCTCTAAGCCCCGAAGTCGCCCTGCCAAGCCCAAGATGACGATGGCCTCCACCCCTGAGCCCCAAGAATGACTCGCAGCAAAGAATCCCCTCCATGAGGTCATGACCCTTATCTCCCACCATGCCTGCATGAGAATGAACTGCACACCCACCCGTCCCGTTCTCGTCACTTTTCAAGGGTCCTCGGACTTTCTTCGTGGGATCTCATTGTGTGCATTGCCCATCCGCTCAATGCGGGAAGGGCGCTTCTACTACCACCAACGAACTAGCAAAATTTGGCAAAAGGAAGGGCTACTACTGTCTGGTGTATTATGCGACCAATGCACTCCACCAGCCATTCTTGGCTGTATTATTCGTATTCAACGATACCCAACATCAAAAGACCACCGCCTCATCAATCATTATGGTCATGAACTATCTTTCATGCGCCCACACGTAGAGCACGTCCACCACTTCTGCTCCATCACGTTCCCGCAGAAACTACATTGCCATATCTCCGGCACCGCGTGAGCTGTTGCTGCTGCCTCTGTGCCTCCTGCTTGAGCGGTCGTCATCGCTCGGGCGGCGTCCCTCCTCCGGCTTTTTCCAGGACGGCTTCGGGTAGGGCTTACACTCTCCGTCAGATCAATCGTCACCGGTTCCCGTTTCTTAGTTGACTGCCCATCCGCCGACGGTGTCGCCGCCGCCGCCGCCGCCCCGCTTAACTGCTGCCCTTGTGGCCTTTGCGGCCGCTCGGATCCGCAAGCATTGCAGCACAGGAAGTTAGGCGGGTTGTGCAACGTGCAGACTCCGCAAGCCCACATGTGTTGGGCAACAACCGACTCGCTGTCCTTGCTCGGCGCAAAGCCTCGAGTACCTGGATTCGAAGTGACTGTCGACGTTGTTGGTGAAGAATAGGGCGGCACAGGTCCATGGTTACCACGCTTGGCCTTCTCATCCTCCTGGACCAGCTCCCACATAGCTTGCGCAATGGCCACCTCGTTCGCCTCATCCTCTTCAGCCTGCGTACGGAATCCATTTCTAGTAGCCGTGTCCGCCAGGTCGTGAATCTGCCTCTCATCCAAGTTCCCTTCCGCGCAACCTCTGAGCGTCTCATTTCGTCTTTGCACAGCATCCGATATGACGCGCCGAATGTCTTGGCCCGGGCGCGGCGCCGCACCGCCGAGACGTCGTCCCGGCCCTGTCCCAGTTGGCTGGCGGTTGCGCTTTTCGGCTGCTTCTCGAGCCAGGCGGCGGGCTTCGTGAGGCGGGATCCTGGCCCCCCCTAGGCGGTGGCCTTCAGAGAGGAAGCCTTCGCCGGTATAGCCCTTCATCATAAGGCCCTGCTGCTCGTCTCGGAGCTGGTCCCACAGGGCATGGAAGGCCTGGTTGTGAGGACCATGGACATTGTGACAGAGCTCGTGGAGCATGGTGTCCACGACCTGTTCCAGAGGCAGGAACTGAGTCTTGTCCCCGGGATACCGTAGCCGGATGCATATCTTAGCGCCCCGGTTCACGTTTAACCCTTTTGTTTTTTTAAATGTGAGCGCGTAGATCCTACAAAAGTGCAGTAGTAGCATATGGCACCTACCTAGCAAGTTGCTCTGACTGGGATAGAACTCAGCAAGTTCTCTAACCTTCCATCCTCTAGCTCTCATCAGAGGCTTCACGAGAGAAGCGATCCTCTTGAGGGTATGTAAGGCTTCACCAGCACGGGGGTAGCTAGCCAGGTGAACATAAGACAGCACTAACGGGTCCTTCTCGGCCATCTTTTTTTATGATTCTCAAAATCATTCAAGTCAATAAAATGGTACCAGCTTTAGATGTTGATGTCGGGCACGATGACCTCGTGGACGGTCGCTGACGATATCATCATGGTACCCAGATGCCGAGCCTTATGTCAGTGACTTGCTGACGAGGCTCACGGTGCCTGACGGCGAGGCAAAAGCAAGGCCTGGAATAATCGGCCAGTCACTGTTCACTGCTTGTTCTAGATCAAGAGTGGCTGCTTCCAGAAATGCGTTTGACAACGACGCGTCATTACTCAGCAACTGCGGAACCTGAGAGAAAGGCTTCGTGAACTGTACATTCAGCTACCCTGCATCTTCACTTCAACCTTTACTGTTTTGCCTCTCTTCTGCCTGCGTGGTCTCTTTCATTTTCTCTTCTTTTTTTTTCTTTTTCAGATTTTTGTAGCTAGAGCCCTTAGTCGTACGTAGCTTATCATCTGCCCTCCATCCGGCTTTGCGCACACGTGCCGCAGCGCATCCGACGCTTCCTTGACTGCTTCCTCCCTCTCAACTTCGTCTGTGATTGCATCTAACATTTGTTTTCCCATCAACCTTACCCACCCTTCCACGCCACCCTTATCCGCCGTCGTTGGCCGCCATTCCCTTTCCACGCGGTCTACGCGGAACCCGGCTTCCTTAAGCTGGCCCTCTAGCCAAGCCTCGTCTGGGAAGAACCATGGATCGGAGGCTACGGCGGCGTCAAGCCCGACACGCCGAGAGACGGCCATGATCAGCGCTGTTCGCATCTCAGCGACATTGCCTAGGCCACCCATTTCGAGGGCGAAGACGCCACCGGGCTGGAGTGAGGCGTGTACCGCAGTGAAGAAAGGCGTGCGGACGGCTGGGTCTCGTAGTATCCAGTGCATGGCAGCGTTGGAGAAGGCTTTGGTAAAAGAGGTCTTTTGAAGGGCTGGATTGGCGGGGATCTGGGTAGCATCCAATGCTATTGAGCGTATTAGTACACCAAGTAAAGGAAAAGAAGAATCGCTCCGAGGCTGAATAGTGAGGGTGTTGGATACCTTCAAAGGTAGTGTTCGTAGTATCTTTGCACAGCTCCCGAGCAGCCTTGATCATGGCTGCGGAGCTATCAATACCATAAAGGGAGCCGGTTCCCTCGGAAAGGACTTTGGAGAACTCAATGTCAAGAATTCCATCTGTCAAAGCGAACCTGTTAGCACAGCTTCTCTTGTCTCTTCCACGGAACATAAGAATGCGCTGATGAAGATGGAAACCTACCCCCACAGCCAATGTCAAGGACGACATCATCCTTCTGCAGATCTAGCCACTGGGTTACTTTCCCAGCAAGCTTAGGCACAAAAGACGCCGACTGCTGGTATTCCTGTAGTCATTGCTCACATCAGCTCGGTCTCTTGCGACTTAGACCAATTAGGTGTACGCCCTTTATATGTGGGAAGCACCTACACTTGAACTCCAGTTGTCCTTATTTCTCGACATGATTGCGCTTGGACAGTACTAGCAAATTGAGATAAATCGGAGATAAAAATTGACTGGTGAGCTGTTCCGATTGTTTTTAATGCTGACATTTGTGCACTTAAGTACTTGGTGTGATGTTTACTGAGCAGTCCGAGATCGGAGCCAATTGGAGGTTGCGGGAGACGGTGCATCCGATCTGCAGATGCACCATTAACATGAGTTTCTCCTTGCTGTATCCAGGATTTTCCTTATTGAGCTGAGTGATGGGGAAACAAAAGTAATAGAAGTCTTAATGAGATATTCGGGTTGTTGCGAGGCCCACTACTCTAAGTGTCCTATTGTATTGCTTATGAAATGATGCTGCCTAGCTTGATATAAGATGAAACTAGGTCCCATTGTAAATATATAAAGGAGATTCTAATCGATATCCAAAAGCTTGAACTTTTCATCGCCCAATGCATCCTCAACTCGCTTCATCAAAGCCAAAACCTTCTCTTCCTCCAATCTCCTTCCAATGACCTGGACGCCTACCGGCAGGCCATGCATAGCATCAGCATCATATTGCTTGTATGCTCCCTGTGCTACGCCGTTGAGCTTCTTAAAGTCGAATGCGGAGGGTAGCTGGTCCTTTGCTTTGTCGACATGGGTAACCGGCAATACGCCCGCAGTGTAGTCGAGCTTCGAGTTTGTTAATGATCTTGGGTTAAAACAGGGGGGAGATAAAAACACATCTAACTTACCAAATTGAACAAAAAAGTATACCCGCAGCTGCTCACAGCATCATGCATTCCCCCATGAGGCACGGCGGGAGTGGCATTCGGAGGTGCCAGGATGAAGTCAATGTTAACGCTGTCCCACCAGTCAAACCAGTTGCTCTTGTACGCCTCTCTTTTGGCGTTAAGACCCCAAACTTCATATGCAGACTTTGGATTCCAGCCCTTCAAGAGTCCAGCCCAAATGGGATCGCGGCGAACGTATTTAACCCATAGGTAGTGTAGATACTTAATGGGGCGAGGCAGATTCATGTAGTAGAGCATCTGGGCAGCGCCACGGTCGTTCCACTCTCCCCAGCGCATCTTGGCTGTCGCAGTCTTGAGACCATCGTGGTTGAGAAGAATCGAAGCTAGGCAGAGGCCCTCGTAAGGCGATGGTGGACTAATTTCGACGATTTCATGACCGGCATTACGAAGTGCGGTCTCTGTCATCTCTAGAGCCCGCTTGCAAGCAGGGCTTGGCTCAACCACCCCGTCAGATCTGAGGATACCGATTCGAAGTTTCTTCTTGTCTGCGTACTCCTTCTCCATTTCCACTCTCCAGGCCAATGGGTGGCACCCGTAGTCGTATTTCCAAGGCTGCATCTGCACCACAGAGCGCGTAAAGTAGGTGAGATCGTTCAACGTGCGAGTCATGGGGCTTAGAACCGAAGGCACACCATCTTGTCCGGGCATAGGTGTGTTCACTCCTGCCTTGGGCCAACGTCCCGTGGAGCACTTGAGCGAGTAGATCCCGGAGAAGTGCGCGGGACAACGAACACTGCCAGCGACGTCGCTTCCAATACCGAGTCTTCCACCTAGAGCCAGGAGAGCGGCCTCTCCTCCGGTAGAGCCGCCTGGACTGTACTTTGAGTTGTATGGATTGGTGCAGCGACCCCAGACGTCATTCGTGGACTCGAAACTCAGAAGGGTGATGGGGATATTCGTCTTGACATATGGCACAGCGCCAGCATCCTTGAGAAGCCTGGCATGAGCTCCATCTACGGGCTTAGCATTCCCAGTGAGGCTGCTGAGACCGATGGTAGTATCATAGCCGCCGACCTCGACGCTGTCCTTCAAGCTCACCGGGATCCCGGCGAGAGGACCCTTAAGGTTTATTGAACCATCTTTAACCCAGTTCTCGGCATCGGTGATCATGATTTCGGTGATACAGTTCGTCTTCTCCTGGGCCTTAACAGCAACCTTGCTGTAGGTGTTGAGCACCTGGGTTGCCTTACTAGGATCATCTTGAACCTCCTGAACAAGTTCCTCAATGGGCTTATGGATGATTTCATGATCAGAAATGCTCAAGGGTGTATTGTAGGAGGAGAGAGCTCTTAGCCGACCGGCTCGCTCATCTTGCTTGAAGCGACTGATAAGAGTTAGCGTCTTCACGGTGAACTGGGCATATGCAAGACATATGCAAGACATATGGAAAAGTCATACCAATCGCGGCGATGGTTTAGGTAGTCGGTGAGAAACATTATGTTTGTTCACCTGTGGTCGGCTTGATCAAGCGAGTCCAAGCCCAGGTTCGAAGAGCGACGCTAGTTCAAGACTGGTTGTGCTTAAGGGGAAACAGTTCGGAGAAGTTAAGAGGGAGGAGGGGACTATGCCATGGATGTAGATTGCAACAAACACTAGCACGAATGATTACTACAGACTACTCAAGTAGGAATTACTACCTTAGCTAATAACCATAGTAGCTATGATCGCCTGATTGCACTTGTATTGACTAAAGTTAAGACACCTCCCCCGCATAACGAGCCTTCCCCGCTGATAACCGAGTGTAAGTGTGGGTGTGGGGTAACAGCCACGGCGTTGCGCCATGTGCTCCTAGAGCCGGAGTAGTCTTATAAGAACAAGATGTACTAAAATGTTGGTGCATCTTTACTTGCACGAACCGGCATCGACCGGAATCAAGTTGAGCTTTAAAATGGCCCCCGAACCATGTAACTTGTGTCCGACATGGCTCAAAGCAGAATCGTTATGATCGAACACAGTCAGTCAACAGGCTTATGAAGCTCACACTTTTTTCAACTTGTCTCATGGGCCTCTTTTCAGTAACAGCGCCTCCTGTCTTCTCCCCTTTAATAGTCAAAAGTCAAGGAACTATGCATTCGATAGATGTCAGTGAGCGGCGCATGTTGCTTCGCCGTAAGCCGTGTCAAACTAGTCTACGGCGAGATGCACGTTTCATGCATGCCCCTTCTCCGCTCTCTCCAATGGAAGGCTGACAGTGTCAGAGAGATAAACCTCGCTCACGAACGACGACAGAGATCTAAAAAAAAAAAAAACCGCCTCGTATCCCTCTCATGTGCTGTCATCTGTTCTCTTGAATTTAAACTTTTGTACGACGGCGCAAGGGCAGCGCTCTCTACGCCAAACCATGACCATCCAACTAACGAAGTCACCCATTCCACTGGGTGACGATGAGAACTCCATCCAGAAAGATCCCATTATGTGCTATACCTGCTGGAATCTTTACGGCGGATCAGCTTACACTGCCGCTTTCTCGCCGTTGATTTCTATGCACTCCTACTCAGGCACCATCAACGCCACGCGTGCGGCCAAGGTAAAGGACATTGGTACAGGCCCAAAATGGGCCGGGGGACCCGGCGCCCGCGCAGACTATACTTCGTGGGGGTTCGATATGAAAGTGGCAGATCTCCCAGATTCGGCGGCTGCGGGCTGTCAGACGTGCCACTTACTTCAGGTAGCGATTACAGAGCTGTCCAGGGGAAACATTGACTTTGAGGATCACTGGCTGTCACTGGAGGTCACCGTCTGCAAGGACAACATTTTGTTAATGACGTTGGTTCGAGGTTTTCCGGGAAATGACGACGATGATCTGGGCCTCTTTGATACCGATGTCTTTGCCCAGGATGAGCCGGAAGAAGCAGGAGAACAGCAACGTCTCGCGGCTTGGGAACTTTACACGCTACCAGGTACATACACTCGCTTAAAGAACTGCTAGAACTGGTACACTAATTCGTCTGATCTTGAAGAGGCTCCATGTCCGTGGCCAACTATTGGCAATAACGTGGCCATAGAGTTTCCAAGACAGGACAAAAATGCTGCTTTCGGGGGATCCGCCCAGCACGTTTCGCCAGATGCAACTTCAGACGCCTTGTTCGACCGCATCAGGGGGTGGGTAAAGAATTGCGAGCAGAATCATCCTATTTGCGCCCAAGTCGACGCATCGACGACGAGAGATCTGCCGAGGCGCGTCCTGGACATCGGCCCTGCTTCTAATGACGGTATTCACTTGGTTGAGCACGATGATGAAGCTCAGAAAACGGCTAAACCATATATTGCCTTGTCGCATTGTTGGGGCAAGACAAGACACCTTACTACGACGACCGATACGATTCAGGAAAGGAAGCAAAACATTCCCTTCGAGGCCATGTCCCGCAATTTCAGAGATGCCATCACAATAGCCCGGAAGCTCGGTATTCAGTATGTCTGGATTGATTCAATGTGCATCATCCAGGACGACGCCGAGGACTGGGAGGCAGAAGCGGCCAAAATGACTGCTGTGTACAACGGTGCTTATCTAGTGGTTGCTGCTGCTGCCACCCCAAATGGCGATGGAGGGTGCCTCTTTGATCGGGAGCCGTATGTCACCATAAGGGGCGTCTCACCCAATGGCGATCCTTTCGAAATATATGGGCGCGAAACAATCAGTCACCATGTCTTCCACTGGGGTAGTGAAACGGGTTTTAGGGCGCGTAAATGGGATCCAACAAACTCTCATAACCGCAACGAGGAGCACCGCGTAACGTATCCTCTCTTCTCTCGTGCTTGGTGTTTTCAAGAGAGGATGTTGGCTACTCGAATGCTGCATTACATCAAGGACGAACTTGTGTTCGAGTGTGCTTCTTCGATGAACTGTGAGTGTGGAGCTCTTCAAGAGCATGACGAAGACCAGCATCTTCAAGCTCGACAAGCTATTCTGGTGGGGCAGAGTAAACAGTCGGATCTCGACGGAGACGCTGCGGTGGCGGAGCAGACACCTGCACAGCTTCAAGAAGATCGTCATGAGACGTGGCGTGACTTCATGATTGAATACTCCGAGAAAGACATAACTAATCAGAGTGATAGCCTCCCTGCTATAGCTGGACTGGCAACCAAATGGCAGAGGAACGCTTTTTCGGGCAGATACCTCGCTGGGATTTGGGAGGATGATATCCTTCGTGGCATGGCTTGGGTAGCTGAGGCAGAAGATCCGGGTGGGGAGCTTCAATATATTGCTCCGAGCTGGAGTTGGCTGAGTGTACAGCGGTCTGTTACATGGGGAGGGGATACAAGGTCGGAACGCAAGTATTTCATCAAGATTGACTTGGAACGAAGCGCATGTCATCCTCTCTATGAAATCAGTCCTTTCGGACAAGTTAGCTCAGGCCACCTGTTCATCACCGGCGAGATCACGCCCGTCAGGATCCTCGAAATTCATGAAGGAACCATCGGCACCAAGCTTGGGAAGGAGGGTAAAGATGAAGTTGCCGAGAATTTCTTGGCCGACAGCATTTTTCTTTTGCGCCAGTGTCACACCGAGGGCAGACAAGTCTATTGCGTCCGCTTCAGCAACTTTAGCATTACTAGGCCCAAGATGATGGGCCAAGACTCGGCTTTGGTGCTAGTGAGGGCGACGGCAGAAGACCTTGAGAGACAGCCGGAACAGGTGCGCGATTCTGACAATGTATTTGTGCGGCTTGGAATCACAGACCATTACTTTACAGAAGATTGGGAGCATGAGCGAGAGGCCCAGAAGATTGACATGTACTTGATCTGATAGATTCCGTTGTTCTTGAACCTGGCCATGACAAGTGGAGGAACATCATGTGAGCCGGGTCACGAGCCATGAAGACAAGCACTAGTCTTCTAGGGAAATTTTCCAAAGACAAGGCAGCGAAAGAAAGAAATTCAGGAGAGCATCCTAAAGTCAATATCATTCGTTATGCGATATGGAAGAGTAAGAAGTGCAGGAATTAGATAGTAGAATTACCGTTATGGGCATGAAGAGTTGATGTCGTAGCGCCCCACTCCGAGCCAATCACGTCCCCGCAACCCCGACTGTTTTGTACCGCGAACCCCGGCCACTAACAAAGTCCCTTTCTTAGTCTTAGGCCTTTACCGGCAGAGTTCAGTCAGTCCCAGTCCAGTCCAACGTCAAGCGTCGTCATGAAAACAACCATCCAACCGTAATCATCTCTACACAACCTCCTGGATGACCAAGCCCGCCCATCATGTCCGCTGATGACCAGCAGTTCTTGGACGCTGTGAGTACCCATCGCGCCGCTTCTTCCTGTGCCGTTGACCTGTTCGTCATATGCTGATAACGAAATGTTTCTGGTTTATAGCTGTCGAGCATCCCCGTCCATCTACGACGCTACACCAACGACGTCGCCGAATATATAGACACCCACGTGGATACCGCCGCCCAGTATGTCCGTGAAACGCTCTCTTCCAACCCGTGGGTTCCCAAGGCCGTTCGGCCTCAACCGCCGCCCCCGCCGCCGGTATCTGTCGTGGCCGCTTCTCGCCTGGAACGGATGCAGAACTGGGTCATGGAGCATAAGATTCTGACCGGCGTCATCGTGCTCGCCTGCGGAACTGTTGTATACAAGGGTTATCAAAAGAGCCGCTCTGCTCGGAAGACGCGTAGAGCAAAGCGAGCGCGAAATGGTGGACGGACAGAGGTCGTGGTGATTGCGGGTTCGGCTTCGCTGCCGCTCACTAGGTCGCTTGCTCTGGATATGGAGAGACGAGGATTCATTGTCTACATCATCTGCAATGCCGCAGAGGATGAGTCTACCGTATCTTCGCTTTCTAGGCAAGATATCCGACCGCTTACCATCAATACCACCGACGTAAGAAATATGCTCCCCTTCTCAACCCCCAAATCAGTATACTAACTGCCTTTTTTTTAATAGCCCCCAAAGGCCGGTGCAGCGATCGAGCGCTTTGCTATGCATCTCCAATCTCCCCAATCACCAGGACCGAATATCAAGCCGAATCAGCTGACGCTCAAATCCGTCATCCTCATACCCAGCCTCCATTACCAGACCTCACCTATTGCGACCATCCCGCCATCGAGCTTCGCCGACCTCTTCAACACTCATCTCCTCCAACCTATACTCACAATCCAGGCATTCTTGCCTCTCCTCACCTCTCGACTGCAACCCATCGGCGAGCGCTGGGTACCGCCGAAGGTCATGGTCTTCACGCCCTCTATCATCTCATCCATCAATCCACCCTTCCACGCCCCTGAGGCCACCGTCTGCTCGGCTCTCTCCGCCTTCACCGAAGTCCTTACTGCCGAACTCCGGCCCCTTGACATTCCCGTCACCCACATGCAACTCGGCACCTTCGACTTCTCCGGCTTCATGCCCAACGCTCGTCAGCCCGGTGGCGGCAGCCCAGAAGACACCCTTATTTGGCCCGACGGCGCCCGTCACGTCTACGGCCGCAACTTCATGGCTCAGACTAGCAGCGCCATCTCCGGCGGTCGCATTCGCGGGCTCAAGGGAAGCTCCCTGCGACACCTGCATAACGCTGTATTCGACGTCATCGATGGTTCGCTAACCTCGGATACGGTGCGTGTGGGACTCGGTGCTGGCGTTTACGGCTTTGTTGGCCGCTGGGCGCCCCGCGGGCTGGTATCTTGGATGATGGGCATTCGCAAGGTGGACCAGCTGTCGACCTGGAACTCCAGCTCAGATGAGGGCTCATCATGTGAGGAGAGTGAGGCCGGGGATGAAGGCACGTCAACGTCTCACGAATTCGTGGCCGTGACGCCGGAGAGGAATGTCTGGAGGAGCGATATTGACAGCAACATCTGGTCGCCTTCGCAGCCTGCTCTGTGAGCGTAATGTTAACTGCCCTGTCGGGCTTTACTACCTGCCTGCAATTTAATGACGAACATATATGGGAGAGGATATATATCTTCACCGTAGAAGAATCACGACTCTTGATTGAAAATGGGTTATTTTACATTCATAGCTACACTCCTCTGCGAGTTTCAATAATGCCAAGTACCCTTAATCTCCAAAATCTCGCTCTCAACACATTGCTCCCTAGTATAATTACACTGTTATAGTGGCAGCACGTTCCTTTTGCTAACTATACAATATGAGTATCCTTCAGTCCCGTTTCTGAGTTCTGAGAGCGGCTTAGCTCATTCGCTATTTGGAAGAACCAGCTGTTGTTTCCAACTAAGCCGGCAGAAAAGGCGCTTCAGATGCCGGCTTGTGAGTATCTCGACCAGTGAGGTTGGCCTTGAGGCAAGAATCTGCTTTGGATGTCCAACGTATTGAACATGACACACAAATTTTCCATTCCCCCTAGTAATAGCTCGTGCCAGTCCCAAGTTAAGCAACTCCTCATGGTATTTCGTAGTGACTGGAGCACCTCGGGATGAGAGCTTTACTCAAAGCTGCGTTTCTCGCGGCTTTGGTGTACCGCCGTATTTTTACGACTTCGTCTCACTTTTCAGTCTCTCAGTGACCGCGTCCCCGGAACCCTCTCCCCCTCCCTCTCCAGTTCCCACGCCCCCGACCACGATGTCCCCCAAACCGATCAAAATCTCTTGGCCCATCCCTCATCCTATCCCCCCCATCCTCATCATGATGACTCGCCATCTCCGCCCTCTTCGCCTCCTCCTCCGCCCTCTCCTCACTCCTCGCCCTCGGCCTCTCCAAGTCCTTCTTCCACTTTGGATGCGCCCCAGCCTTACACTCAGGTCCATCCGGACAAAACCCAGCCAGGTAATACGGACACAACTTCCTCCTCACATGCTTCTTCGCACACCTCGGCCCCAGCATACAGAACCCCATATCGTAGTGCGGACAAGGCGGTAGTCGACTCAGCGGGTCAATATGTAGATATAAGCACTCATCGCCGTTAGAGCAGTACCCATTGCGCATGAAGAAGTTGCACTCGGGCATTTTGCGCAGGTTATACTCGTGGAGGAACTCGCAGTGTTCGCCTTTTTTGCAGAGTCCGCGGAGCCAGTGCTTGCAGACAAGGCTGTTGAGGCCGCCCTGTTGTGTTTTGCCGCCGCTGCCGTCGGCCGTGGAGGAGGTTGGCGCTGGGACGTGGCGCTCTGGGCAGCGCGTGCCGTTGGGGCAGGTGCCGGTTTGGAAGGAGCGGCATACGGGACGATCAGGGGAGAGGCCGACTTGGTAAGTTTGGCGGAGGAAAGGGGAGAAGCGGAAGCTGTACGTGGGAGCTGTGTGGTTGAGGATGGCAGAGGCCGCGGCCTGGGGCGACGTCGCGGTCGCCATGGTGGTTGTGGTGCAGCAGGCAAGCCGTAGTCGCTCAGTGCCGATTGATGTATATACTCGAGGCGCGAAGTCGCGATCGCAGAAGTTGTAGAGCGGAGCGCGCAATTTCGTTGTTGGGGGTGAATGGGTTGGAGTTTTGAGGTCCCAAGATCGGCTAGAATAAAGGAAGCTCAGTCTAAGCTAAGGTCCACCCCTAGGCGAATACGCGTTTAACCGCTTTGTCATCCTACAACATCACCTACATTACCACTCCTTTCACTCATTACATGGACATTACAGGGACATTACAGGGAAGATAAAAGGGAAAATGATGAAAGTATGGGAATCGCAAATGATAATGTCAATCTCCCTTCATGCCAGCTGTTCTCCGCCTGCTCTTGATACTCGCCCAGTCAACCCTAATGCTCCGCCAACCTATTTATTCAACGCGAACGCAGAACTCCAAATGATGCTCTAGCTATGACTCTAGCTCCATCGGCGGACCCTTTTGGCCGAAGGAGCAAGTCATTTCAAAGCTTCGATGAATCCTGGTGTCTTCCAAGCTTTTTCTGACCTGCGAAACCAGCCTCTTGCGCTCTTCCAGGGGCATCTCCAAAACATCAAGAGGCTTCGCGGCGTAGCCATCAAGCGCTTCGCAGAACGCTGTCTTCACGATGGTACCAAGATACTTATTGTGCTCATCTTCTGGCCAGGCACCGAGGGGAACGGAGACTTCAACCAGACGAACGTTGTTGAAGCCGACCTCTTCCATGGCTTGTACGTAATTGGGCCTTTCGAAATGGGGGCATCCTGATTTCAGGATGCCGCTTACACAAAGGTCGACGAACGTTTTTACAGGGTCATCTTTGTCCATAGTCCCATCCCTGCATATGACCTGGGTTTTCCAATCCTGTGACTCGACCCATCCCCCCATTTTCAAGTTGCTATAATATAGCCTCGGTCAGCACAGGAAACCAATATGATTCCAAGAAGGGTGGTTGTTAATCATTCGGAACGACATACTCGAAGATTTTCCTCAATAGCCTGTCTGGATCCTGGAGGAACCCTAACACAGACCGCAAATGTGCAAAGTCGAATTCATTTCCATGTGTCCATTGCTCGTCTTCGCAGTCATCGACAAACATTCGTACATTGGGCGGTACCCATGAGGGTTGGATCGGCGACAAATCGGTGCCAATAACACTCGCATGGGGATATTTATCGGCCACTGGCACGACTTCAGCTTTGTTTGTTTCACATCGAATCGCGATCGCTTACCGTCGATAGCCCAGGTTCCTACTCAAACTCGTCAGCCAATGCCAGAGTGTTTTCAGACCATAGAGTTCTTACCAGCTCCGGTGCCTATGTCAATGATCTTGTCTGGAGCCTCTACAATATCTGACATGAACAGGCTTCCCTTCTACAATAAAGACATGTAAGAACGGCTCTATGACGAAGTTGCAAGGTACGGAAAGGGCTTTGGTCGGACTGTACCATGATTTCCATCATTAGATGGTGTTTGAGCTCCTCAAGCTGCTGCTCCATGGTGTCGTCAGGAAGGGGATAGTTACCGCTTCTGAAGCTGTGGTATCGTCGTCCAAGATGGTGCTCATGCTGGTACGCACTTAACAACACGGTCGTAGAAGCATGTGATGCCACATCTGAAAGGGGGTATAAACTGTCATCATCTGTGCCGCGTCCAGTACGAGAGGCAGACGCAGAAACCCAGTCGTCTGAACGATCCTCACTGAAAGACGGCGTGTAAATTGTCTCTATATCCGGGTTTGTCGAGATAAACGAGAAGGAGCTGGTGTCACTCATGATTATCTGCTTGAATGTGATTAATACCTTAAGAGATGGTCTGAGCAAAGAGAGAGAAAGAGAGAGAGAGGAATGTGCATCCAAGAGTAATGGTTGGGTGCTGATAGAAGTGTCATAACAAAGTTCAAGACCAATCTTTGAGCTAACATGCTTCAGTAACGCCTTTACGGGCAATCTATGTGTGCACAAGTACCGAATCCGTGCACGCCCTTTTGACAAGGGGGGGCAAACTTGAACATAGCCATAGCCAGTTCGACGTGACAGAGAGGCGGAATTGATTCGGTAGGGTGGTCAGAGGAGAAGGGAACCAACAATCGTTTCCAATACATTCATTGCTAAGAGTGGTGGTCGAGGCAGTCGTGCACTTGTGTTGGTTGTCCAATACCGGACAAGTTCGGTTGGCTTGGTCGGATGATCAAGCCAGGCTGCCAATGTCCCAGATGCTGAGCCACTAGCATGCTTCAGATATGTGCGTGATCCGAGGGTCACCAAGATCATGCAGTGTTTGCTCAATGGCAATAGGATGTTGGTGATTAGCTTTACCCTAGATGCATTATGCAGGTCGCGATTTGGCCATGGGTACACAGGACCCGCTTGTCGTGCAACTCCTGGGGTGCTGCAACCTTTTTTTTTTTTTTTTTTCCCGTTATGGTTGCGAACAGTCCGACCAACATCAGCAAACCTTCTTATATTGTGATACAGCAGCCTGGTTGGGTTGGTGTTGGTTGAGCAAATGCTGTCAAGAGGCGGGGCTGAAGTACTGTGGTGCCAAGGCCAAGAGCAAGGTCAATAGATCGGCCCCAGGCTATCCATACCATCGGTACCAGACCGGTGAGCAAGCGTCGATACATACTCGTACAGGCGATCATCAGACCATGATTATGCCTTTACTGCACTCGCTTCGACGCCTCTTTTGCCAAGTTTGAATGATGCCGCCTCATGTCGTTAAGGTTCAGCTTCGTATCCAGATTCCTGGAAACCCCGCCTAAGGCCGCTGGCGAGTAATTAGTGGTGACGCAACAAGGGATGGGCAGCCAAGCACGTACCACCATGGCTGAGACTTGCAGTATTGCTCTCAACTGCTTGGCTAGCGTTCTCGGACATTGCAAAGTGTAACGCCGTGTCTATTGTTCTCGGGCCCGGAAGGCTGGTGGTATGAATATCCATCCATGTTGTAAATTCGAGTTCTTGCTGGAGTATCCGCTTGATTGTCGCCTGTCACACGAATTTGTACTGTACGAGTACATAATCGTACAGGCTGTATCGGATTGCATAGCCAAGAACGGATCCTTCCGACTTTTATAGAAGTTGACATATGACAGGTCATTCAAAGCAAAATCCTTTAGTAAAACATGGATGATTAAGCACCAAGTTCACCTCGAAGTAAAAAAGCAAGAGCAGTGGAGGGCCGTGCCTGCCTTATTATCGCATTAGGAAACAGCTTCTGGTGGTACAGTGTAAGTATTAAGGCACTAAGTATTGATGCATGATGAATCTAGCAGAGAAGGCGGGAAGCCGACTGCACCTGCAACACGTACCTTGACCGATGCAGCGATATCCATCACGAGGCTAAATATGATCGAAATCAGCAGCAGGAGAACCTGCCCCATTCGTTGCGTTTGCAATCTCCTGCTTGCTACAGAAAAATAGATACCTCAGGTATTCTTATTCCAAGGAAGCCATGACTGTGGTTTGCAGATGCAGAAACAACTTGAAAATCTCATACCTACTACTACTTGCTAGTAAGTACTTACTCGACCATCTCACAAGATTCGTCTACAGCTGGTCCATGTTCCCTCCTCCATGTTCCTCTCCACAAAAGCAAGAGTTGGATTTTTGTCGGGGGGTTTAAAGTCATCTTAACAATCATTCACATCCGTCTGATTCAATATTCGAGTTGTCGGCATCTTTTTGACACATGTTCCGCTCCCAGGCTGTCAGATCACCAACCACCAATAACTAACCGGTTAACTCGTCCAGAAGGCAAAAGCACGAATTCGGATGATCTGATATCGACTTCGTAATCGCGAAAATCGGAGAAATCGTCTACTCGACCGACGACGCCCTTACTCCGCTACGCGCCTTGCGGATTTACGCTTCAAATCCACCATTTTCTTAACAGGTATGCAGATAACCTATCGTTCGGGAAAAATGATCCTCAACCTCTCCCAGAGGTGCCAAGAGGAATTTGTTCTCAAGTCGCAAGGTCTCTTTGCAGGCCATCATCTTCACAGGGACTCCCAATTTGTCCGTGTGATGGTGCAAGACACGTGTAAGTGAGGGCACGCCTCTCATAGCACAAGGATCCTCAACCCTTTCTGTCACTCACGCGACTAGGAAAGAGGTCACAAAGCCGGCCAAGACGTCTATCCTTTTATATAGTGGCTCTTTAACTAGAACAGAGCTTGCCTACTGGTGGGCTCACCCCGACATCATACCGGGGTGCGTGACAGCTTTCTCATCTGCAAACTGCACGTCACTGCAGCCCGAATGTAGGGATTGTTCGCTCTGACTTGATTGCGTATTGAACCCACTCGGGAGTGGGCAGGTGGGACAAAGCATTGGGCAACATTTCATAAGGAGTAGATCTTGCCAACGTGGCCCTGCAGAAGATCAAATTTGCTCCCATCAGTCTTGTCAGTCACATGAGTCTGCATACTCGCGAGAGCCAGCAAAGAATTACTTGGCGGCTGATCCTTTAGAGGCCAGCAGGGATTCCGTCGCAAATTCAGGCGGACGCAAAACGCCCAGGAGATATAATGTTGCACCAAGAAGTTTCCTCTGAACTACGGACCCCCCAGAAGAGAGAAAGACACTCCTGGATTGGGTTCCAGCAGCACAATCGTGCATATTGAGGCCGGATGCGTCAATACTGCCGATGCCGAAACCCAAGGATGATTCCGGTGTCGCAGGTAAGGAGCACATTCCCAGCGAAGTCTTTATATTCTTATTAGTGGGCCCAGAACAATAATGGGGGCAGGGCAAGTGGGCAAGATTCCCACAAGTGCGCTTTTCGTGCGTCTGCCCTTATGAAGATCAACCTGGCCATTCGATGGACAAGGTGGGAGGAAAAGATACGGGTATCTCTGAGATGGGACTCTTACCATGAAACCAAATACTACCGCCGCAATCAGATGAGGCTGAAGCAAGATGTAGTCCGATTAGGTCTGGTCTGGTTCCACCTAAGCCTTGTTTCCAGAAAACCAAGCAAAAGCTTCCACAATGAAATGAGCGCCGGAGCTAGCCAGGTTAGGAGAACCGCGTCTTCTTAGGCGGCCGCTCATTACACACTTCTGCTTGTCCAGTCAAACCTGGAACAACAAAGAGACAGCCGGAAAGGAAGCGGTTAGTCTGTTGAGCAGATCAAAGGTTCGATTACTGACATATCAAACGTTGATCGTCCTCCGGGGTCCGTGCCTACCACGGTCTGTACTGGACCGGCGTTCTGGTTGAGTCTGATTCATGTGCTGCAAGTAATAAAGCAAAGGAGAAGGATTATCCAGATTTTAGTACTAATGGGGATCAGGAGGAGTCCACCACTCGCTCCACTAGTCATATTACTCCGATGACACTAAACAGACAGAACCGCCAGATTGCGCCGACTTTCCTGGGCTGGCTATCTGGTTGCTCCCCGAAACAGTACTTCGCCCATGAATATGCCTGCTTGTCTAGCCTAAATGGACATACACTAGGTCAGTATGAGTCTGGGTGATGCTTTGACATGGCCCTTGATGATTTCATGGTGCTTACATGCAGGATGGATGCCCCAGTACAGCCCACGAGCCCAGAATCGTGGGAATGAAATTCACTGGCTCAGCCCTGTCGGTGTGGTCAAGCTGGAGCGGATTTCGCCTAACATGGCTAAGGGATTCAACAACAAGTCCTTTACGAGTTTCGCTTTGCTGGGTCCTCACGGCCCTTCATCGCTCATTGTACGGGGGCCCCCGCAATTATGTCATGCATCGTGCACACAATGTCCACATTCTCCATAGCTTCTTGGTTCTCGGTGCCAATTCTGGTGAGTCAAGTATTTCTCGTAGGACGTGCGGAACGACCCTCCCTGTCTTACTACACTACGTACCAAGCTGATAGCCCATGGTCTGTTTTAGTAGTAGTCCTCCTACCTGGGAGACGTCCCCTTCTCCACTTGGCCGACTTGTTGTACTGGTTGATACGGGGTTAAGTCTTTGGGAGAGCCAACGCATCGAATATGGTCTACCCTTCCGGCCGGTTCCACCCAATCCTTATGGTCTCTGGTCGTCTCAAAGCCAGAGTCCGAGCTAATTGCTGAGTAGTAGGTTGTATTGCTCGATACTCAGCCCACAATGCCAGCAAGGACTGGCTTGCCCGTCTTTCGGGCCACTTGCTGCCTGACCTACGTGGTGCTGCCATTTACTTGTTCATCCGTTTCTTCGTTTGCTATTTTCTTACATCGATTTAGTCATGGTATTCGCAAAATCTCTCTGTTGTCATCATCTATGCAACTTTCAATTACCTCGCCCTGCCTGTATTCATGATTCTTCGCGACCCAACTATCTCTGTCAGGCCACCAACCAGATGCTCGTGAATCCGAAAGTCGGCCATATGAAGCTTCAATGATGAGTTCTTCTTCACAAAGATCACGCATAGTGAGCAGCATGGCGAACGTCATGTATGCCAACGCAGTTTACTTCCCAAATCACCGTGTCTACCGCGGTGACACTCCAGGGAAACTGAACTACAGCTGCATCAGCCACGTATATTATGCTTATGCCAGCGTCACTGGTGATGGCGGTGTGTTTGTGAGTTACTGGCTGTGGGTTCCTCCGGGGAGAGGCACTAGATCTAGTACCATACCTTACTGACTTTAGACACTCGTTAGTTGAGCGATGAGTGGGCGGACGCGCGAGCTCCCGTAGATGACGTGCAAGGAGGCATAGGCTCACTTATGCATCTCAAGCAAAAGCATCCTCATCTTCAAGTCGTGCTCTCTATAGGGGGCCCCGGCTCAGCAGATTTATTTCCCCTGATAGCCTCCAACACCATACATAGGGATAACTTTGCTCGCTCAGCATTAGGCTTGGTTGAGGCATCAGGGCTTGACGGGATTGACAGTGAGTTTAATAGGCGAAGACTCACGAATTGTAGTTGCGCATCTCGCTGACCCGATCTGCTCATATCACTAGTCGCCTGGGAATCTCCGAGGGACGCTAGACAAGGCCAAGACTTTCTCGCGCTCCTAGCTACGATTCGTATTCACCTTCCAGAGGATCGATTTTCACTCTTCGCAGCTTTGCCGGCTACCCAAGCCACTTTACAGTTTATCGATTTTAAGGGGGTCGCTGAATACCTCGATTATATCAACCTCAAAGCTTACGACTTCTTTGGCCCCTGGAGCCCGGCCTCGGGCCACCACGCTCAGTTGTATGCCATGGACAAGGACGAGCTTTCAGGCTCATCCGGTGTATCCTATCTCATATCTCAGGGGTTTCCGGCCAAAAAAATCCTGCTCGGCATCCCGCTCTACGGACGGAGTTTCCTCGGTGCTGCCGGACCGAATCATCCTTATAGTGGAGGCGCTGGTGTTGAAGGTGTTTTCGAGTACAGCCAACTTCCTCGTCGAGGATGTAGTGAAGTCGTTGACAAGCGCCATGTTGCTGCGCAGTGCGTTGGCGGTGACGCAGGTTTCGTTTCCTACGACAACGCAGAGACGGTTCAGACAAAGGCAGCCTTCTGCAAACAAAAGGGTCTTGCTGTAAGTTGCGACTGACACTTGTGTTTTATTCGCTTGTCTCGAACTATACAGATTTCTCAGTATCTAATGCTCACGCAGGGTCTCTTCTACTGGGATGCGCCAGCAGACTCCAAAGACAAGACGAGAAGTCTTATCGCGGCCGGTTTCCGCGCCTTGCACACCTCGTAGCAGCGTGTCTGCCTTTTCGGTTCTCTGGATGACGCTCTCTTCCGGATACGATCACGAGAGTATCTGTGGCGTCAATATTGAAAAAAAAAAAAAGTTCTCCCTTCCCCCCTGCATATCATTTTAGCGGCATGGCCTGGACAGCATGTTTTTAAGAACATTGAGCCCCTTTTCCGTTTGATTTCATGTTTTATTGCGACACCATAGAATCATACACGACGAGACAGCATTGAGATATCCCACCAACAATTTTTTGAATAGACCGATCGCTTATTTTGTTTTCGGCATCATATTACCGTCAGGCATTGTGTGTGAATGTCAAGGAGGGGAACATGCCGGTGCTCCGCCTTCGGCCCCCAATTCGATATAAGGCAAAGGAGGGGTTAGGTTGACTGGGATTTTCGGGCACGCAACGAAGGGTTTCTGTTACCTTCGAGAATGGACAGGATCCATCATGATGACTGAAGAGGGCCGAGAAGCCTATGGGCTACATTAGCCTGCTCTTTTTAAACGGTTATCGCTGCATGACACCTCAGCATCCGCGGAGAAAGGAGGGACGGACCCACGAAACCTGTCTGCCAATCTATTTTTACTAGTAGTGCCAGTAGTAAAATGGCTCCCGTAAGTGTCCGAGCAAAAGGAACTAACTACTAGTAGTACTATAATAATTTAGGACATGCAGCAATAATCCTACTTCTCTAGGGTGTGCTAATGACATGCTAACGGCTGGTGATATGCAGTTGGATTTCGTCACATGTCAGATCATGCACGGTGGTACCAGGTATGAGGCATGGTGGTGGGAAGTGGGATGAGAGTGCAGTCGATCGATGTCTTGCGTTGCGTTACCTTGAGAGGTACGTACCTTGACACTTCCCCGAGTCTCTCCACGCTCGTTCGTTGAGTCGTTCGTCCCGTTCTCCTCAGGCTCGCTCCCACGTTTCCTGGGCTCACGTGCTGATAGCTGATAGCGTGAACTTAACGATGGACTAGCTTGGACGACCCCTGCCACCTTTTACTATCGACAAAGTCGCAATTCATCAGCCCATCGACAATTCTGCCAAGTCGGTCACTGGTAAGATTGGGTGAATGGATTGCTTTCACGGCGAGCGTTCTTAGCAGGTAACATCTGGAGACGGCATCGCAAAATGCATGGCGCCCAGCGTGTGCCCTTTCTCACGCAACCTGCCACCCGGTTAACCCATTGACGAAGCTACGCCCATCATCACCGACCATGTCCGACACCGGCAGAGATGCTTCCTCGCCGCAGCAACCCGAAACTTCCGTACCTCGTCAAGATGAGCAGCAGCAGCAGCAATCTCCCCAGCCCTCCGCTGCTGTAGACGAACAACAACAGCAGCAACAAGAAGCAGACGTACCTAAGGACCCACCCTTCGAGCCGCTCTTCACCCTCCTTACAAACACGACAACCAACACCACCATCCACCCTCGTGTTCACTACCTCTTCTCCGATGACGACCCTTCCCTCCTCGCCACAGCCGCCGGTCACGCCGCTGCCTCCTCCAACTCCGACAACAACAATGCCAACACAAACGATCCTCAGTCTTCCGAACGCGCTCTTGTCGTTGACCTCGCCCCTGCCCCCGATGACTCCGGCGGCTGGGCCGTATCCTGGGCGTCTAGCCTAAGCGCTGACTTTGCCGTCACCGAGGCGCGGCTGCAAGCTCAAACGGGCGAGGGCATGCTTCGTCTGGAAGGGGTCGAGCGGGAGCCGGTGGAGCTTTTGAAGAAGGATGCTGCTGTTGGGGGCAGCGGTAGCGCGGCGGCCGCGGCGGAGGATACGGATGCTTTGGTGGAGGACTTTCGGAGAAGGATGGGGGTGTTGAAGAAGGTGGTCGGGGAGGGCGAGAAGAGGGCCGAGGTTTTGGCTCAGGAGGCTGTTCAGGAGGAGACGGAGGGTGCTGCGGAGGAAGAGCAGCAGAAGCAATCACAACCAGAAGAGGAGCAAAGCAAGAAACATCAGGAGCAGCCACCAACGGGGGAGGAGAAAACACAAGAGACTTGAAGATTCTCCGCGGCCAAGGCGGGGAAGGAGACACCATATCACAACACTCTTCAGCACCTTCGGATGACGTTTTTCTATTTTCCTCCTTCTTGGAAGCGTCTTCCACGGAAGAAACTTGATGTGATTTTGGTTTCATGGGTCGATAGAGACTCGGCAAGGAATATTTCTGCCAAATATAATGGTTGTTTCTCCTACATTGGAGCTTAGGAGAGCTACGTTTGTACTTTCACGAAGCAGTCACTGAGTATCGGCGCATTTAGGAGTTTTCTAGACTTGGAAAGAATCTACGAATACCACGATCAATCAAAACTCTTCTCAACACCACTTGGGACATACAATAGTCAAGGACGCGTGTATCGAACAGTGTTTAGCAACTCGCACAAACAAAAATATGATTAAAATAGTTATATCCCCTGCGCCCGAAATGCAGTAAGAACTCCCGCGGAAGCAAAGGGTAATACAAAGTCAAAGCCCTCCGTGTCATCGACAAGACGACCAAAGGCCCAGCAGCTCTAAAAAGGCGCCCCCCCTTGCTTCATCTTTCTATTGTAAGATAAAAAGAGGACATCTAGATCCAATGAGACGAGAAACAGAACTCGTCGAGCACGCTGGCTTATGGTCGTTCTTGGATATATATGTTATCTTTCTTCCCTCCACTTCTTCTTCCCTTCGTCTTCAGCGACATGAGAGACTGCTGCATCTATACGCAGTCGATAGTTCGAATAAAGGAAATAATCACGCTGTGTTGTGTTGTGTGGTGTCGGTCCGTTATTTTGAGGGCCGACCATACTCCAAGATAAAACATCCCTATCGTCTCTATAAGAAGCGCATGGAACGCCAAAGCAAATTTAGTTTGCAATTTGCGGCAAGTGCATTGCGTCGCGGATTGCCCTGCCCAAGTCTGGAGCGTTGCCGCGGCCCACGATGCGTGAGTTGATTGGTGCGCTGATGAAAGGCATGATCTCAATATCGGCAGAGATGTCACGCTTGTTGCTGCTACCACCATCGCCGCCGTTGCCGCCGCCACCGCTGCCTCCGCCCTGGATGACGAAGAAGTAAATGCAGACAATGATGACAACAATGACAATAATTGCAACTAGATACGTTTGTTAGCACACAAACAAGCAGTGAGCAAGCGTGAGGATGTTTGTCTTACCAGCAATACCCAAGCAGATCCACTTCTTCTTGCGAGTGGCACGGGCGGTAGTAACGGCAGTGCCCATCTCCTCGTTACCCTTGTCGAGATTGTCGACCACCTCCTCACCCTTCTGCTCAATCTGAGTGACAGCAGCCTCCTGTTGGACAACGAGGGTATCCATATCCTGGAAGAGCTGAGAAAGCTCCACCATTTGCTGCTCGATCTTGAGAAGGGCCTGGTGACGGTCCTGAACGGCGCTGAGGGCAGCACGGGCACGACCCTGGCGATCGCTGTTCATCAGAGCCTGCTGGAAGACTTGACCGTTGCTGCTGGTATCCTCGACAGCGGCGCGAACCTCTTGCTCGGAAGCATCCGGTCGAACGATACGGTATTGGCGAGCCATCTGGTCCTGAGTACGTTTGCGGAACTGCGACTCGACGGACTGGAATTGGCGGATAGCATCCTTCAGACGACGATCGACACGGCCAACCTGGGGGTTGTTCTTGGGGGTTTGCGACTCGGGGTTGGACTTGACCTGACGAACGCGCTCGGTGAGGGAACGGTATGAGGCCATCGTCTCGGAAGATAGAGCGTCGAGCTGACGGTTAGCAGCGCTGGAGGCAGAAGCGTCGGCATCGTCAAGGGTGCGCTGCTGAAGGCCGCGCAGCTGCTCGAGGTTGCGCTCGATGCCTTCAATTCCACGGTCGATATCGCGGCACTCGTTCAGAATAGCATTGGGGTCGCTGCGGGCGGCTGGCGCGCCTTGCGGAGGAAGGGAGGACATCTCCATGCCCTGGCCTGTTTTTCGTTGTCAGCCATCTCGACTCCTTTGCGTCCAAATCGAAGTCTGTTTATGCGTACCACCGTAGCCACCTTGCTGCTGCTGACCGTAGCCACCACCGTACGAGGGCTGCTGGTCGTAACCGCCGCCGCCGTATGGCTGCTGGCCATAGCCCTGAGACTGCTGGGGAGCACCATATCCACCACCATAGCCGCCTCCCGGAGGACCAGGATCCCGCTGGTCAAAGGGGTTTGGCCTTCCACCGTATCTATCGCGATATTGTTAGTCAATGCAAAAAATTCAAAGTCGATAAACTCGTTGCGCGTTTGCGTAGTTGGTCCCTTGCGGCAGGAAAAACAAAGGCGCGCGACGACGATGATTGTGTCGACTCACCCGTAGTTCTGCGACATTGGTAGTTAGTTTATCGTGTCCCCAACCAGTGAGAAGCGATTTAGCAATGTGTGTGAAAGAGGAATTGGAGGAAGTATGATGGGGACAATTAGGAAATGGCCGATGGGAATATTTTTCAGATCTAGAATGGAAGAGTGTTGATTCGCTTTCGAGATAGAAAGATTCTCGACGACAACTTTGTGCCGAGTCTTTCCCGTGCGATGGGCGTGAAACGTCAATGGTAAGAGGAAGGGTGAGACACTAACACTCATGGTAGGAGCCTGGAGAAGGGACGCTCGATGGCGACGCCTTTCGTTATGGAGATATTAGGGGTGGCGAAGGACGGTAAATACGAGTCCTAGCAAGTCGTTGAGGGGATAAGAAGGGAGAAGGAAAAAGATTCAAGAGAATGGAGGGAGAGAATGGGAAGTGAGAGAGAGAGGCACGACGAAGGGACCGTCAGCAGCAAAAATGGCAGGAAAAGGATGGAGGGAGCTGGAGTGGACGGTATTAGCAGCAATCAAAAGGTCAAAAGGGGCCCTGGCCTGGGGACGGGGGGAGAGACGAGACGAGCAGGGGGGCTACCTTGAGTTATTGTGGTGACTCTGGTGAGAATGAGGTACCTGGGTACCCAAAATTGGAGTTGTTGTTGCGAATAATCCGATGGTCAATAAAAGCGAGGTACATTCAACTATGGGACGAGTCTGCAGTAATACGGGTACCGGCATTAGGTAAGGTATGGGGGCGTCATTGGGGGGGATCGGGGATTTTAGGTGGCAGTGTGCACTGAGTCCAGTGTGAGTCCAGTGGAGGCACCCGCATTACAGCGCCTCCCCAGCGCTGTCGTAATGGTGCAGCGGACCTTATCGAGTGCTGTAGCCTGCCTGTGTGTGTACTTCCAATTAAGGTAGGGGTACTAAGGCAGGCGACAGGCCTCCATCGACACTTGGAAAGTACAAGCTCCTTCCATCCGCTGGCAAGTTCAAGTTCCATTCTTCAACTTGGAGTGCCACAGTGGGCAGAGCCATGGCCCATGGATCCATCCCTCTCATCCAATCAATCGCCGACGGATGCTCAACTGGGCGCCTGCCGTCCGGGCGTGCGACAGTCACAGATGCCAAACCTGATGCTCCCGTTCCGAGTACCAGCCCTTCCGGAAACCGCTAGGATCTCGAATGAATACTACGAGTACTAAGTAATTCGCGTTCGCACTTCGCTATCTCCCATGTTGACTTCCCCGCCTTAACTTAATGAGGATGGACAGCACCTGGGACAACCTGAACGGTGGATATGGAATAGTAGGTACGATTTTTTTGAGTTTTTGAGTTGGAGCCAGGCTGTTTTTAGGGACATCTCAAAAAAGCGGCGCTCCGAGGCAGCTCCTCCATTCAGATGGCCTCATCGACCGGAGCCAATCTCTTGGTGTGGATCCCCTTTTCCCATCTGCAGATCATTGGCTACAGCTCGAGTTGCGCTTGGCCTCAGCCCGCTCAGACTAAAAATTCAAGGTTGTCTCAGCTATGCACCACCAGCTGCGCCTAGAAATGCTTGTGTTTAGGTACCTGGGTAGGTAGTAGTGCTAGAATACTAAGGCATTAGCGCATCATCATGATGTACTGTAGCAGTCACAGTGGTCTCTAACCCGCTAAAGAGTCAGGTCAAGCCTCATAAGTCATGCTACCACCACCACTACGACTAACTGAACTACTTCGCCTCCACCAGTCCAGTCCGATAGGCGATGGAGCCATCCATCTTGTTTCGTCTCCGTATTCGTGCCATTGAAGTCATCGCCTCTTAATCGGCCCCAAAAGCGAAGCTAAATTGACAACGGGCATATCTTCCGAAAAGCTACCTAGTCGTTGTCAATGCAGCTTCAGCCATTTTCCACTTCTTGCTGACCTTTTTTTTTCTGCCTGCTATTAAATATTGCCTCTTATTTACTACTAGTGCCATCCATGCAGCGCCAGTAAGCTGCAAAAGAGCCCTAGCCTTTGATCCGAACGCCAGCAGCTGACATGCAGCAACACTTGTCTTGGTAATAGCTATATTTACACTGCTGGTAAGAAGAAGCTCCTTGGTAAGCTGACAGCCAGCTGTTCTAGGCGGGACTATGGAGATGCAGCAAGACAGCTCTTTGTGTAAATTACAAGGAAGGGCGATTTCGCCGAGACCTGGGGTTAAGCCTATCTCCAAAACATCGGATGAATCCCGAATCGCTGGTTTGAACCAAGGGGCAACAGTCAGTCGGCCTTGACTATATCGGGCCGCGATTCGGCTCCTGCCATTGATCTAATAAGGCTTCGTCCGTACATAGTATCTATTTGGGCAACAACAAATTCCAGAATACACCTACACGACAGCATACGCAGAGACGTAACTAACGCTAAAGTCAGACGGAGCCTTGACCAGATTGCTCCGCTGATACTGAACAATCTTGAACTTCTTATCCTCACCAGCGCTGCTATCACCGCCGCCCTCTTGCCGGATGTGCTCCAACGCGGCCATGGCCACCCCAATCGGATGCCGTCCACAGACCGTATTGCCCGTCACAGCCAGATTGTCCACAAAAGCATCATGACTACCACTCTTGACAGCATCCATGGCCGCCTCGTCAATCAACTTGATCGTCTCATGAATGGGCGCTCCCGTCGGCGCGGGATCCCGACTCCGCAACCGCTGCAGTTTCCGCCAGTCGCCGTCCGGGGCATAAACCTGATAGGAGAAGTTGGATCCCCAGTGGCAGAAGTCAGAGCTGATAACAAAGGCATTCTCCGGGTCTTTGAGGTATGAAACGAAGACGCGCGCGGCTGCTTTCTCCTGCTCTCGGTTGTTGTCGCCGATAAGCACGGGCACGATAGGCGGGAGCTGAGCAGACGATCCAAAAGTGTCTCGGAGGCGTTTGTAGATGTAGGGGGTGTGCATCTCTAGCGAGTGCTCGGCAATGTCTTTGCGTGGTGGGATATCGTCGAATTGGCCGGCTTCTTTGATCCGTTGGATCGTGTCCCGGTCGACTTGTAGATCGCCAAAGGGGGTCTGATACTTGTCGAACGTTGTGACAGCGCAGCCGGAGAGGTAGTATGTGTGTGATGGGCCGAGGAGGAAGACTCGCTTGGTCTTGCTCAGGTCAAGACAGTTGTAGGCCCAAGCTGCACACGGACCGGAGTAAGTGAAGCCGGCATGTCTGGTCCTTCAAGTCAGTCGTCTGCATCGCTTGCCAGAAGCTAGGTTACGGAGTTGAGTTTGGAATTGTAGAAGCACATGTCAGTACTTACGGGGCAATGATCATCCTGGCTCCGGGGATGGGCGTAGACGATCCATCAACATCTTTGGGAACATCTCCCATGTAGCCAGCAAGCTCCTCATCCAGCTCCTCAGCATCACCAACATACCACGACCCGGCCTTGGCTGGAGGACGTGTCCCCATGGTGGCAGTAGGATGAAGGAAGCGACGGAGCGAGGTGAGTAGATGGAAGTGGCGAATCGTGTCGAATTCTGTCTGGCCAAGGACTGAGACGTCTTGGATTCAACCGCAAAGATTTAGGTGAAGGATTCTGACTGTGGTTTGATGCAGTGCCCGATGAGTATCAGCTGGATGGAGCTTGACGCAGCTCTTATCGATCGGGCTGCTTTGCCGTGGTGAATACAGTGGAATGGTGAATGCCCCGCATCTGCCCGCCCACTCCGCGGGGTCGGCGAGGCAGGGTCCAATCACTAAGTTAAGTTGTGACAAGCTTGAAACACTGTAGACTGTTACGTATCTCAATCCTCTATCACTGCAATGGTTCTGGGTGCTCGCTTTGTTCTGATTAGCTCAAATTCATTAAAATCGATGAATTAAATGTTATGTATACTCTTGTCCTCTGTTCTGCTACTTTACTGAGCCAGGACCTCTAAGCAGACCGTTCTGGGTTACGGCGGTCCAAATTGTATCAGATCTAGGAATCAACTTACAGATTAATCAAGTAAAAAAAATTGATTTTCGTGTCTTCAGTGTTCTCATATTTTATTTGAATCATATAACTATTCTCATTGCAACATTGATTAAATAGTGTCCGATTGATGCGATTTCGCATGCTCATGATTTCTCGTGTCAGACCAACGCTACCACAGAGAATGGCTGGGCCTGGGTCCACTTTAATTTTTTGACATTTTTGGTGATGGGAAAAAAAAGTTAACATCACGACGATTATTACTACCTTCCACATTACGAATACTCATAACAAACTATCTGCCTCCAAACTGTTCCCATTGAAGTTCGCGTTTCATTCGCGCCTGGTGAATGCAAAATGGGTGTCGCTAAGAAGACAAGAAAATTCGCACAGGTAAATCCCCCACTCTCAATCTAGAAAATCTATGAACCCGATGATAACCATCCCGTTAGACAAAACGTATCATCGGCCGCCGCGATGCACGATTACAAGCCAAGCCAGCCAGCGACCAGGCGACGGCGCTGAATAAGAAGAAACCAGACGAGCTCGAAGCAGCCCGACACATCCCACAAGAACCCTCACATCTGTTCTTCGAGCACAACGAAGCCCTCAAGCCGCCATACCAGATCATCCTCGATACCAACTTCTTCTCCCACGCCGTTCGCAATAAGATTGATATTCAGAACTCTCTGATGGATTTACTGCTGGCCAAGTGTAATCCGGTGGTCACGGACTGTACGATTGCTGAGCTTGAGAAGTTGGGCCCTAAGTTCAGGCTGGCTCTTCGAGTGGCGAGGGACGAACGATGGAAACGACTTCAATGCGCACATGCTGGGGACTATGCCGATGATTGTATTTGCAGTGTCGTCCTGCAGCATCGGATTTATCTCGTCGGAACGAACGACAAGGAGCTACGGCAGCGGTTGAGGAAGATAAAGGGTGTGCCGTTGGTGTCGGTGGGCAAGGGGCGGTGTTATATCGAAAGATTGCCGAACGCGGTGTGAGGTGCGTTGTGAAGACACACGCAACTACTTCAAGGTCAGAAAAAAATGATCTATACCTCATCAGGGTCTTCCTTCATCGCTACTGGATCTTCAAGCGCGAGGCGAGAGAACCCTTTACTTAGTCGCGCTCCTCTATTGCCTCCACGACCGGACCATCCGGCTTCGGCATGGAATAACATGCAATGGCTACTAGTCGGAGCAGCTTGTATAGCCCTCGACAGATCAGCCTTATCGTCGCGTCCGAAAACTACATGATTGTGGGGAAGGGGAAGGGAAGGGGAATTCATATAGCTGAGAGAGAGATAGCCTACCGATTTCCAGGTACTACAAGGCAAGCCTTGACGGTATATTCACGGGCGCGGAGATGAGACCACAGAGTAGATACCAACAAATGGGAAAGACCCTGAGTTTGTTTCGGATATCAATAGGGATCTTGTTATAATAGTTCGCATGACATAGTACCACAATGTTGGACCTGCATGACTTGGTTGGAAACTCTCAATGGCCTGTTTCAACAGGTATAACCTAGTCACACGGAGACTATTACCATCTTATGCGCTGAAGAAAGCTGTGTTCCTGAGTTAGCAGTACAGGACAATTATTGGTGGCTTCGAGCAGGTTCTCTTTGCATTCAGTTTGGACAAGCCGACGATACTATTTCACCACAACTACGTTGGGGAACCAGTGTCAATTTAGAACCAAATAATCACCCAAACGCTTCCACATACTACCTGTTAAGACTAGGCTAACAAATTGCAATGAAATGGTATTCATGGGCGCGTCTTGGCCTCTCCAAAGAATTATCCGTGTCTTGGCTGCCCTGAGATCTATACATACCTTAGCTCCCGCGTCCCCGTATTCGTTCGAAGGTCTGCCGCGTTTCTCCCTTGCTTCTTCTCTCAGCTCTCAAACACGCGCCTGTTTCCTCCCTGTCTCCAGACTCCGTGGTTCAAGAGCCGTGTCCCTGCTCTTCGGGAACTTTCTGTTCTTTTTTTTCTATTCTTCCGTTTTTGAGGCCTCCTGAAACTGTGCTTGCCGTTCTTTCCGTTTTCTTCTTTTCTTTCTTTGATTGTTTTCTTTTTCTTTTTCTTCTGAATAAGTACTAGTAGTTACTATTAGAACTTTCCGTCCTTTCCCTCAGTTCTTTCGAGTCTAGAACCCAACCCCACTAGCTCGCACGGCGCCATTACCGCAGATATATGGACAAAATTGGCCATTAGTGCCACCCGAACAGTGCGAGTATTACCATTTTCAATTTAGCTGGAGCTCGGTCTCCGACAAAAACAGTTGCGCTCAACGTCAAGGACCACGCCACCAGCTACCGAGCTTTTTTTGCTTGCTTCCCTTCCCTTCCCTTCCAGGTCACCTCCACCCAATAGAGGACTGACGCCATTTCGCATCATCCAAAAAACTACCTACCCTCAGAGATCATCACCCCCGAACCATCTTTGTTGATTCATTATTCGCTGCCACAACTACCATCAGCACCACTAGCATAATAGCATCAACATTGTCAATTCAAGCAGCTGCGCGCTCGTCGCCGCTGCGCTTCTCAAACAACTCTATCCATCATGGCTGCTTCCAAGTCGCTGTGGTCGAAATCGACCCGTATCAAGGTGATGATTGCCATCGACACGGCTTTCTTCTTGCTCGAGCTCATTGTCGGTTTCCTTGCCCATTCGCTCGCCTTGACAGCCGATGCTTTTCACATGGTATATTGCACAATCTTCTACCCTTGACTCGTTTTTTTACTCTTGCTAACACGCGATTCGCAGCTCAACGACATCATCTCTCTCGCAATAGGTCTGTGGGCAGTGGTGGCAGCACAGAAAGCCACAACCGATGAGTTTACCTTTGGCGTATGTCGCGACCTTGTTATTACCCTTCTCCATACTGATTAAGCTAATCCTTCATGTAGTGGGTTCGTGCCGAGATTCTTGGTGCCTTCTTCAACGCCGTTTTTCTCATCGCCCTCTGCGTCTCCATCATCCTCGAGGCCATCACCCGATTCGTCGATCCACCCAAGATTGAGAACCCCAAGCTTATCTTGATTGTCGGTTGCGCCGGTCTGTTTTCCAACCTTGTCGGCTTCGTTGTACTAGGCGGCCATGGTCATTCTCATGGCCCCGGTGGCCATGATCACGGCCATGATCACGAACACGCCCATAGCGACGGAGAGCATGGACATGTCCACGAGCACAGTGATGAACACACCTCCGAGGTAGCCGACGAGCGCAGAGGTCCCGCTGATGTCCTTCCCGAAGCTGTCGTTCGAAAAACGACCAAGGCCAGCGAGCAAAATGGAGGGGACAATGCCGATACGTCTCGACGAATTCGTTTCGAGGAAAATACATCCAGCAGGGACGACTCGAATACCCGGGGCAGTCGGATGTCAATCCAGTCGCGCGGAAAAGACAGACGCCGGTCCAGCAAGAGTGGGCACTCACGTCTGGCAAGCTTTGAGGACATGAGCATCCACCCAGCCAGCTTCAGGCAGGATATCATCGCCGCTAGCAAGGCCGCATCTTCTGCCGCCGAAGAACCTATCAGTGAGAGCGACTCAGATGTGGACGCTCGAGGACGCGGCGATGCGGAAGACGCAACTGAACAGTCTCCTCTACTCAAGGACACCGGAGCAGACCATGGAACCCTCGCGACCCCTTCCCACGGCTCCCACTGTGGCTCCAAGAAGGGCAGACCCCGCCGCGACTCGAGTGTTCATGTTGGACATAACCACACCCTACCCAAGGAACCATCAAAGGGTGGCCACGGTCACAGCCATGGCGACATGGGCATGAACGCCATGATTCTTCATGTCATTGGCGACGCGTTGGGCAACCTAGGTGTCATCATCACAGCTCTCATCGTCTGGCTAACTAACTGGCCTGGAAAGGACTATGCTGATCCGGCAGTATCTCTCTTCATTACGGCCATTATCCTCAACACATCTATCCCTCTGACTCGGGCCACGTCCAAGGTTCTTCTTCAAGCGACGCCAGAGCACATCAGCATCTCTGAGATCCGCCAGGATATCGAAGCACTACCAGGAGTTGTGAGCTGCCACCATATCCACGTCTGGCAGCTCTCCGATACCAAGGTCGTCGCCAGCATGCATCTTCAAGTGGCCTTCCCCATCGACTCCCACAGCGGAGAGAAGTACATGGAGCTTGCGAAGCGTGCGCGTAAGTGCTTGCACGGCTTCGGTATCCACAGTGCCACCATCCAGCCCGAGTTCTGCATCGATCAGAAGCGCTACCACGCTGAGGCTGCGCGAGTCGGGCTTGATGGTGCCAATGGGTCTCTTGACGAGGCAAACCCTGATGTCTGCCTGCTAGAATGCACGGATGACTGCGTGGAGCCTGGCTGCTGTCCCGGCCAGGAGACGCCCTCTCGGGGGTCCTCTACTCACAACGGCAGCGACGGACATGGCCACGAGGGCCATCGACATTAAAAAGGCGTCATACAACTTGGACCTTTAAAAAAGCATCTTTGAGTAGACTATGATGCACCACATTCCTCCATTTTTCTTTTTCAGTCCTTCAAAGCAAGTCTATACAAAAGACTTTGCAAAAGGGTCTCAGCGTGAGCTGACCCCAGGATGGCACTCCTCCTTGCGCCGACCACGATTTCCCTTTAAATCTTTATGGTATTACAATGTTCGGAAAGACGGCGTTTTCAATACGGTCCGCGGGAAAGGGTTGGGCGGGTAAAGGCTTTTTTTTTTTTTTTTTTTTTTTGTAGCATGCGGAAATATGAGCATCTTTTTGGTCTGTTGGGTACGGTGTACGGTACGTCCATAAAGGGACGGAATAATAAGCTGGATATCTGTCCTTATATGTTTCTCCTGATGCAATGCTTTCGTGATCGTGGTCAATGTTGAATTGGAAAAGGGGTCATGGCTACCCTGGAGCTCTATTCACCTATGTTGATGGTGGGAACGAGTTGTGGGCTTCTGGAGTAACGTCTTCGTTTAGCGATTGTATTGGCTAGCCTGCGAAAGGGGTCAATGTAAAGAGGATATTGACTGCCATCAGTCTTCTTGGGTCATTATTGTTGCATGACTCGCTGCTGTTCAATCTGGCAGCTTGGGGCTTGAAAGTGAAGTTATCCATGTTTAACCCTTACATCGGGAAATCTCGCTGTGCTATGATTAAGACTGGGTCAGGAAATGAACCAAGAGCAGGGTACACGAAAACAATAAGACAAGAAATTCGTTCCAAATCGGCCTTAACCACGGATCCCACTTCCACTTAACGCTTATACTTCAAACGCGAGGGGCTCACATGGTAGCATGACGATACTGGGTAGGATAGACGTTGGTCGTACACCCTACAGGGTAGTCCCGAAATCCGAACACATCTCCCAACCTCCCTACCAACTCCTGACCGATAACTCGCCCACCAGGAGAGAAATACGACATCTAATCTCTTCCATTGAAGAGTTTTTTTTTCTTATTCTCATGCATCTACACTGCATTCTGACCTCATCTAATCCCCATCTCGGCCCTGTCAGTGCTTAAGACGTAGACTGAAAGGGCTTAGCGGCGCACATAATACGCACACCGCTGTGGTAATTACACCTAACAAACGTAGGGCGTGATGCTGTTAATCTCACCTGAGCCCACAACGTATTATAAAATTATGCGCCAAGAGGCTTTCAAAAACTACGAATGAGATCGTACACCCGACCGTGATATGCATAGAATGGCACTGAATTGCCCTTTGCACTTGTAATAGCCGGGGGGCATCAAGGCTATTTCAAGGGTTGACTAAGCGATGGTTCCGGTGAGTAGGGGGTGTAAGAGAGCCACCATCTTCATTTCTACTGCTACTTACTGCTGTCTGCTATTAGGAGTCGGCGTTGTATCATGTACGATATGCAAAATTCTTCCAATGACGGAATAATCACACTCCCCTTTTCCATGAGGAGAGGACCCTGAAAGTCAATCATCACTTTTGATTCACCGCCGAAACCTCCTGAGCCGGGCAAGAGCATGACCGAGCAGCAAGTTCCCGGTCACATAATTCTAAGGGACCATAACTTCCCCTGGATATTGACCAGGCAGCCTGTGAACGAGCATCAATCTTCCCGATGACGAACGGGAAGTAATGTAATGAGCAGTAGAGCGCCACAGGGCGTTTAGCTAGTGGCTTCTACCCTCCTTTCTTTTGTCTTCAACACTGGATGTCTTACAAGTATTGTCATCTAAGTGTCGATTCTAACGGGTGCTAGCCGTTCCGACGTGCGACATGACAGCATCGGCGCCGTGGCGCCGTGCCCTAAGATCGATGGCCAAAACGGGGACCCAGCTCGGCGGCAAAAAGAAAAAAGGAAAAGAGTGGAATAAAAAAAAAGCAAGCAAAGACAATTATGCATATTACATGTAACATAATACTTGATGATCAAGAAACAAATTCGCTCCAATGGTTTAGAGCTGTGCTTCCTTGCTTTGACGCAAGCGCCCGGCCAGTGATTCCACCTTTACAATTTATTACTGTCCGCCCTGCCTGCAGAAAGCCAATTAAGGCCAAAGCTCCCCCGGCACGGAGATTGCAATTTACATTCAGGGACCCATAGCATCGAGCTCTATTCGTAGCGTGGGGGCTTGGTGGCAATCCACGATCGAGATGCCAGATAGTTTGTACGGGAGGGATTTTAGTGAATTTCAGAAAAAGGAAGAAGGAAGGAAGGAAGAAAAGGAAGCTACTGAGTGATAATAAAGCAGGGGACGAATCATACCATGGGACAATTCAGAATTCGATACTTTCCCTGATGCCAATTGACACCTAGAACAGGAGGGCTGTGGTCGGCGACTAAGATTTTACCGACTTCGCAAATGTTGCCTTCGAATCGCCGCCTGAAGACCTGCCTCTAGGCAATTAGATAGTTGTCGGTAGACTCGTTGCCCTTCGATGCACATGACAACGGACCCGGGGGGAAGAGACGGGCAGAATGGGGCCCAAAGCCTGTTCATGAGGATTGAGGAATTGTTACACCAGAAGGCGAGGGCGGCAACGATTCCTCCATGGAGAATTTAGGCTTCTCGTACGTGCGAGTCCGATTAGACTAATGATCCATGGAACTGCATGGTGGTGTTGAATTGAGCAATGAGTGAGCCTCAACCTCATGGCGGGCGGGGCCCCCCGGAGGAAGATACCGGGGGGCCTCCGAGAGCCCCTGCTGCTCGCGTGAGGGACGCGTAAAGTAGTGGATGGCGTGAGATCCGTAAAGAGTGCTCGTATGGCAGCAGATGGCACAATAATGGGTGGGGATTGTGTATAGGGCTGTGGAGACTCTGGAGAGCGGTAGTCTGGGGCGGGTCAGCATTGAGCAATTCATCATAATTTAGAAAGCATCAATGCCATTTCTAGTATTCCTTCTTTCGTCGAGACTCGAGGACTCGAGACTGATGTGAGGTGATGCTTTAGGATGGTCATTGTGTCTCAGTTGACGTGTCGGTACTCCTGTATCGTGCCTTGGCCGAGTTTAGCTAGGCTTGCTAGACTAGCTTCATGTATTTGATGGTATTGCTGTGGTAGGGCCGGTGCGTGAGATAAAGATGTGACATGTTGTTGATGTGATAGCATGCTGCCACTGCGGCTGGCTGGCCCCGAATAGACGCTCCAGGGTTGAGTTGTGTGAGTGACGCGAGATGAACACGCCTACTCGAAGTTGAAGATCCAGGCGATGCAAGTGTACATGTAAGTACTAGATGCATATGCAGACGCGGATACGGATGCGCTTGTGCAGCCAAAACCAGATCTCAGCTGGGCTCTAAACCGTTTCGGTGAGCATCCTGACGCCTCGTATGCAACACCATCTCCGCCGGTCCGCCGCGTCGGCCATCCTCCACGGCATTCCCGCCAATTCGTCTTGCTACATTCAGAACCCGCGGCACTTTCCAAGGACACCTATCTGTCGTATTTTGATAGGTCGTCATAGAAAGGTCGTCAGGATAGCTGAATGCATCGCCACAACACCAACCGTACTCCCCCTACCCCATCGAAACAAGTCGGGGTTGGTCGGGCCTGCCGACTGGACCCTAGCACACGCAGCTGGCTTTGCTGTCTTGCCGAGCTACGGGGCTTCATTCGTACTCTCCCCAGATCGAGAATTTCCATGTGCCATCACTAGCCTTTCCGAACCCCTGCCGCTGCAGACATCTCACCAACAAAGACAGACGGACCGGGGCCAGATCCATTTTGGTAGCCCGTTTGCGACTACACGCCGTTGTCCCTCGTACCTGGCTGCCTAATAGCTGCTCCGCTGGCCTAGACTCAGCGGCTTTTGCGGCGCTGTTGAAGTCGGCAAGCTTGAAAACCGGCTGGACCTTACCAGCCAAGACATTGTCTGAGAACTTGCCTCGCGTGGCTTTGTGACAGAAGCTCGAGACGACAATCGGAAGCTTCACCGCTTGGTGTCGTTTTTTTTTTTTTTTTTTTTTTTTTTCGAGGGACTCGCAGTAGGCACAGCACAGGTTGTTTCAACAGCATCCATTGAGACGAACGCATTTGAATCCGATACGGGGAGTTTTGAGCTTGCAGCTTCTGCTTTGGGCCCCGGCGGCTGGGCTGAGTGAACTAAACCATGCGGTCTTCGCTCCCAATTGGCTCTCTTTACCCTAGCTGTTGGTCAGCGTCAGCTTTACCCCAGTCCCTCCCTGCACAGAATATCGCCATCGCCCAAGAAAGATGCTGTGTTTGCCTCGCTCATTCGTTCATTCATGAAAGAAGCCTCGTGGAGTCGAGGAATAGAAAGAATGCAAGCCAAGTTTCGCAACTTCTCGGGAACCACCTGTTCGTGCCGCCATCGCTCTCGTTATGTGATACGCTGATCAACTTGGCTGTCTACATCGTGCATGAACAATGTGAGGAAATAGATGGTCGCCGTCCGCGAGTCCCCTCCTTTGTAGGACGGCTCTCGAATAATGATGGACAATGATCCTGGTGCAGTGGTTGAATTGCCGCTCGTAGCATTGAATGACATCTGCGTCTCCTATGTCAAGATAGGACATTGGCAGGACTGCAGGGAATAGCCAGCAAATACAAGCAATATGCACTCGTATCCTGCGGTTGTTGAGAAGCTGCATCCACATGTCTTCGTTTATGTCTGTGGCCATTGGAATCGCTTCGACAAATGCAGGTTTCCCCTCGGGGGCGGACGCAATGCAACTCTGACCCGAAACACAACAGATCACGAGCGCGTTGTGATACAGATAGCTTTTGTGAAAGGAACAGGCCTTGTGCTGATCCGCGTAGCGCAACAAAACACAACACACGCGACGCACAGAACCCTTTGGCTGTCTTGTGCCCTCTACTGTTCATCATGTCAGACGAAGAAAGGTTGTCTCTCCACAGTCTCTTACGAGCAGCTTCGCTTAACCGCGGCAATCGCCACGTACTGACTTTTTTGAGAAAACACTCCGAGACAGTCTGAGAGTGTTTTTCTTGTTCTTGCCTATAGCGCTTCGATTTGCCTCAATGGCGTTGATACCAAGCAGGGTGTGTCTTTTGTGATGCTACAAAGTACTTGGCGGTGTCCGCAACCGTTGCGTTGCCGCTTTGAAATTTAAAACCACCTCTTCTGAGCCCCATACAAAAAGCGGCGTGTTTAAAAAATGAGTTGAACCAAAGGGACCACCGTGCAGAGGGTCCAAGGAAGAAATTTTCTGCTGCATCGTGGGTCTGAATTTGCAACTTCGTCTCAGCGCTGCCGGGCCACTGCGGAATGGAGCTTTTCAATGATCACTGGGGCAGCGGGGCGGATACATTGTGTTGGCGTGTGAAGGATTGGCATGGGGCCACCGCCTTCGACAGCAATCACGGGAGCTGATGATATTGACAGAGTTTAGTTTCGAAAGCCATATCTTCCTCAAACGATGCCGGAGAGAAACGTTCCTCATCTTCAGCAGGCGGCTTCCTACTGGAATAGTAGAGTAATTAGTTCCACAGCGTTGGTGCAGGTGCTGCTGGTTGGCAGCATGTGAGTGTTGAAACTCAACTCCCACGGAATGGTTAGCCGTTCGGTGTCGTCACTCTCAGCACCGACCTGGCTGCTCCCCACACTCTTCGTCAACTGGAGCACTTGGTACGAGCCATCACACAAGTGCTCCTTGAATTTAATATGGGTAGACTTCGTGGTGGATGGACCCCTGCGTACCTAGACTAAGAGCCAAGACCGTAAAAGGCCCAAGCTTCTAGAACGGGTGTGGCGCCAACAATCCCATGTCGAGCATGCTATTTTATGCAAATCTGCTCCATAATTTCGTCATTCCCATCTTTCACCCCGTCAAACGCATGCGAGCATCTCATGGCTGATTGCTGATGTACTTTCCCTAATGAAAGGCGAGTGTAAGTGTCTGTGGTTTGTTGAACGAGTGTTGCGAGAGCCAATCTGCCTATCTTTTTGTCCCCTGAGGCTTTTTGTTGGACACTATCAGGCGAATTACTTGGTCGGCAGCGCTGGTTTAAGTGCTCGCAGGCTTGCAGCACCGAAATTATCGTGGGGCGCTCTCCTGCCGCCGTTTGTTACTCCTCTTGCAAGACCTGTGTCCGCGGATCGTGCCGTTGGCGTCATTTGACTGACCAGTCTGAGACTGTGTCTGATCCGGCGTTCTGGGATTATCGTAGACCGTTTTTTTTTTTTTTCTTCTTTATTTTTTTTTTGCCTTGCTTTCAATGACCTTTCATTACGAGCCGGAACACCGGAAAGCAGCCAAGCTCAAAAACCTGTCTGACTCTTCTCGGCGGCCTGAGCGCAAGGCCCACATGAGAACATCGGGCGTTAATTAATACATCTAGCATGCCATGATCGTCGATCTGCTAATAGCCACTGCCTTTCGATGAATTTCTCGCATACTCGTATGGCATAAAAGCATGGTTTAATTTGTGTTCACAACAAAGAACACACCAGAGCCCCCCGGGTGATGGTAGCTAACGTGGATTGAAGTGATTTCAACACGTGCCGATCTCTTGGCCGTATGCAAAGAAGCGGGTTAGGTCAAGTAAACTGCGACTGAGAAAGCTGTTTTACACGCTTATTGAAGGGCAACTAAAGGAGACTGACTGATCGAAACGCCGTGTGCAACCGACAACTCGCTGTTTCAAAAACGTTGCAATTGGAGACATGCCCGCCTTGTGCACCCATGTTTCTGCCGCGCGCTAGCATCTCCTGCCTGCGCTTGTGCAAAGTGGTTGGATCTTGAGTCCCCCTCTTAGTATTGCAGCGGCCACAAGGCCAAAAGGTAACATAGCCTTCACAGAAAGTAGCTCTTGCGACCAGCTAGAGGCCTCGACCAAGACAGTATTGTCAGAGCTGAAGTAGGAAGCTTAAATCGACTGGCTCGTGTGAACCCCACGCTTTATCGGTATCAATCAAAATTGAGCGGCAGTCCAGTCGAAAAGACCAACCAATGCGGCTTTCTTATGAGATGGGGGTGCGGCCGTGGCGCCCCCTATCGAGTGTTTAGAGTTTCGTCGGCTTGGTGCTATTCATAACATTTGAATGACCCCGGATGCGCATGTATGAATTTATTAGTGTACCACCGTGGAGATACACACCACTCACTTCAAACGGGAGATCCTTTGCCGCAAGGATGGCAAACGAGAGGGAGGGGACCCTGTAAGGGCAGTCCGGACATCTGGAAAATTTTCTGCATCTCCAAGATGGACTTTTCAGATGGGGAAAACTGCACTCGTCGAATGGCCACGCTCTGTAAAAAAATCAGTTGATCTCGATCTCAAGCGGAGTTGCATTGGCGCAATGACGAAAAGCTTCGCTTATGCCAGGTTAGGCGACTTGTTGGCGGGTGTCGCTAGGCTGGATATAGTCGAGATCGCTCAGGAACCCAAGCTTGGTTAAAACCAAGAAAGTTCCCCATATTCTGCTGCAAAAGCCCATGAAAACAGACAGGCGAGCAGCTCTGTTCCTGGCAAGGGGGTGGGTGAGAGGCTCCCTCCCATCCTGTTCGCTAGCTCTGCCTCCCAGCCACTTTGTTGCAAGGGTAGGTGATGCGTTGGCACTGGCAGGGGTCCAAATGGACTTCTTTTCCTGGTGAGTGAGCGCGTTTGGAGCCTCTTATTGGACTCTTGAATCTCACGCGTAAAGTGCCTTTGACGCGTGCTCGCCACAGACCGTGGCGATGCAAAGCCAGCCTAATACAAAATAGCGCTCGTCAACTGACAAGGCGACGGAACACTAACTTGGACTATGCGGGGCGAGCTTGAATTTGCTCCCGGTTGTTTTTACATTGATTTGCGATCACCATGTAGTCTCATGCGCATTGCTTGTTGTAGTATGCAATGAAACAGAGTGCGATGGAAATGAGTATCAATTGACTGCCGCCGAATAGTACGGCCCGTGTTTTGCTCATTGCTAGCCGACAATTGATCTCTCGGATGATCCAGTATGTGGCAACTCCAATAAGTGTTGATCGAGCATCGCGCATGTGAACAATGATGGTATTGATTTGGAAGCAAGACGGCAGACTTCGCTGCAGTTGCGAATCGTTTTATTGACGAAGCACGGCCGACTACAGGCGTACGCGGAACAAGTCTGTCCGAATTGCAGAACACCCAGCTAGTGCTTGTACCGTGCAGGCCATAAGGTTCTGGACCTATGCCACTTAGCGTCGCATGTCGAGATGAGTTATCGTTCACTTGGGTGAGATATCGACTTTGGTCGGACTGCTCAAGACGTTGCTCGTCATCTTAAAGGGCCATCTTATACGAGTATTGGTTGCCAGAAGGGCTGTCATGCATAAATGAGGTAGGATAACCATCTAGACCGCATTTTGTTTTTTTAAGGATGCCGGTGTTAATCTTGACAAGTGCTGAATGCCGTCAACCTTAGGGCCGTTGGGCGTCCAACTAGGGAGAAGCCCAGATAGTGAGACTCAGTTTCCAGTTTGTGACACTGGCTCGGTTGTCACGGAGAGTGGGAGCTCCGATTCGAGCCGTATTGAGGCTTCAAATTGGAGATTTTGTCATCCATGGCTTATTTCATTGCGCCACTTATTTGTGCCTAGAAGCCCTCGTCAGCTGATAATCGTAAATGCAAAAAAAGCATATCATATTATTGCAGAACAACGCACTCGCATATAATACAATGCCTGCAACAGGTGCTGTCACTGAAGCTCAAACTGTTAAGCATGAGTGCTCCTGTCTTGTTTGCAGTAGTTAGTCGTTTTCCAGACAAATTCGCCGCTTGTGATTCCGTCTAACGCTCCAGGTCGCGCGACCTATTTCTGACTTGCATAATGAAGTCGGGTGGGTATGCGAGAATCTTGTCTGTAGACCGGGGTTTAGAGGCGGGATTACGCGGTATTATTGGTTGGACGAGTGAGTCTTCATGCATGCACCCAAGATTTGAGGCGACGCGAGTGAGCACTTGGAGGACGGAGCTACAACCACTGAACTTGAAGCAACGTATGTCCCTTGATCTGTGCTTAGCCAGACCCACTCCTCGGGCGTGTGCTACTGCCACGGACGTATTACTTCGTACAACGTTCAAACGAGTAAATGCTCGGTGGGACGATTTGTCCACTTTGGGCTAAAGGCGGCCTAAGTGAGCAGGCAATCTGGCGCGTGCTATAGGTTGGAGCATGCGGAGATCTGACGTTCCCGAAACTTGGGAATGGTCGAGTCCAGCGCCGGTGGTTAGGACTCGAGAGTTAAAACGGCGAAGCTCCTAGTGCTCGGCCTTGGTCGGCCAATTGCTGGCTAAGGCCATGGTCTTTGATGAGGGGTTCTTGTTGGTAGTGCCGGCACGAACTATGCCGTTGCCAATCACCAGTTGGCGAACCTTGCTCGGCACGATGAATGGCTAGTGGTTCTTGGACGATTCCTCGCATTAGCAGGGCAAAAATGCAATATTTCCGTCATAGCTTGACTAGGCAACGAGTGATAAGCGAACCTGCTACGGGAAGAGACGCGATTGGCATCGAACCACTCGACCTCAAGCTGCATTATGTGCATCGTGTACTCGTAGGGCTGAGATTGAGCTTTGTGTGGGAGGCGGTTGCGTCGGGAATGGAGTCGTGGAGTCACGGGTTTGGGACAGGACCGCTAAGCCATGAGCAAGATGGCCATTTGCAACAAGGGCTTCGCCGAGACCATGGCGGATTGTCATCCACGAGAGCTTGTTGTTGGCTTTGGCATCGCGAGGGCGAAACACGAAAAAAGAGCGGTCCAAGGTTGCTGAGCGTGTCGTTTTGGCGTCGGACGATGGCGCTAAACGGTTAATCTGCGATGTATGCGAGCGGAGAGACTTGCAGGCCTAGCTCAGCTGAGGGGTCCGTATAGCGCCGTGTAAGGTACCTAAGCCTATACCTATTCCAAGTGCGTGTAATATTTTTTGGCTCCTACGAGTACGAGTCTGGATGGATGGAAGGAAGGTTTCGGCAGGCTTTGGCAGGGTTGCACCTGCGAGTTTGCGGAGGTGGAGTGGTGAAAGAACCACCAATGGCAAGAACAAAGGTGGTCTTTGCTAAGGTACTGAGTGGCTCTGGCAACTAAGGTGCTGCGCTACAAGAGGCAATAGCGTCCTCGTACAGGCTGGTGGTGCCTGCCTCCAACTCCAACTTCAACTCCAACCTTGGAACTGCTCGCCAAACTACACAAAGAGGGAAGGAAGCTGCGTAGAGCAGGGGCGTGTGTATGCCTGCCTCCTGCCGCGGCCACCACCACCACCATTTCCCAATTCGGTGACGTTTCGCGTTCGACGTCAGCTCTTGTTATTTGTTTGATTGTTGTTGTTTTTTTATGATGCTCTTATTGGAATCAACAATATCTTTAATTGCCTATCTAGATATCTAGTCGTGTCGTTTATTTTGTTAATGCATTCAAGGCTCAACGGCCGTAAACTCGCGTCTTCCTGTATTACGATACTTCTAATTAATCTTTGATCATTGGAGCGTTGGCAGGTGTGATGATTACTGGAGACCCAGAGCCTAAACCGGGTCAAGGGCCCCCTTGGCTCGTAGCTGCAGTGCTGATGCCATTACACATTTGCCTTCAGACCGTAACTGTACATGTAATAACATTTCTATAAGGAGCACGTACTCGTACGAGAACAATGAAATGTACATGGTAATAATAGCCTCAGGGTTAAGCAACAGGCGTCTTACAACCAGGGAGTCATCCTCCTCGGAATAATCGTAAAAATACACAATCCCACGTGATACAAGACTTTTGGTATCTCCTTCTCAGCGTCTCAGCACTGCTCGCGAAAGCTTATGATAACAATCTTGGCTGTTGATGACATTACAAGACGTGAATTGGGTGGCCGCCCAAATGGCCGTCCTCTATCAGAACAAAACATCAACAGACAGAAACGGCATAGGCTATCGAGCGCTGCATGATGAGTTCTGAGTGGTAGCTAGTAGATCTCAGTAGTTACTGCTACTCGTATAACAGGAACAGAATGCCCATGAATGCTCTTCAAGACCCATCTCAACTTCATTTCCAAATGACAATGACTGTTATATGGACCTGAATTATTGTTCTCTCAAACTCAATTATAACTACGTCGCCTACACATTTGAATGACGGTTCAATCTGTTTCTTTGGGCAGTGCATAGCATAGCATTGCACATCGCTGCACAGCACAATAAGCGTGAGATTAGCAACAATATTCACACCAGCGGCTTTGACCACTTTTAGTCGCCACCAACAGGTTGTTATACCTCACCCCTACTGCAACCAAATTTCCAAGTCGAGACAGTCGGTATCCGCGAGGGTTCGGGTCTATCCATTGATGTAAGTAGAGTTTTCCAATTTTGTCATACCTGGTTCGCGGGACATTGAGCGTCATGTCAATGGGTTGTCCAGCATGGCAATCGCCCACGAAGTCATGTTCAAAGCTGTTCATGCATGCATGCACCACATCAACACATTGCATCGCCTCGCATAGGCATTGGCATTGGCATAAGCTAGCAGGTAGCTGCTAGCTTCGCATTGCCTTTACCTGATTTGCCTCTCTCCCCCGGGCCCAGCCTCCTCGTCTTTGCCTGAAGAGAGACGAAGGATGGTAAGTCACTCCACCCACGCCGCGTCCGGGTCCAGGAAAAAAAAAAAAAAAAGCTGGCCAGGACAGGATGGGACACGGGTGGACAAACGAATGCAATCCCACGCCCTCACAGACCGTCACAGACAAGCAGAAGAGACAAGACGGATCGGTGGGCTACTGCATGTGTGGGTTTCTGGTGCGAGGTAGCTGGTGCTGCAGCCGTGCGTCGCCCGCCTCTATTCGTGTCGTCGGCCACGCGCAGCCCAATCAGATGGGCTGGAAGGCAAGATTGCACCTTAGAGCATGGACATGGACGGGTGGAGTGCGTGAGGACGGACGCAGTGAGTGGCTGCCGTCGGGCTCACTCCTCGCACTCCTCACACTCCTGAGCCGGGGTCCCAGGCCGCCAGCTCCTGCTTGGCCTTCCAAGAACCAAGCACCTCTCATAGAGCCGGAGAGCCAGCCAGCCCCTTGACCCCCGGCCCACTGTCCGCCCGTTCTCAGCTGCCCACTTTCGCTGGGGCCTCGGAGGAGTAGTAGAGAAGAGGAGAGGAGAGGAGAGAGGAGAAGACGAAATGATGGTGGTGGTGGTGGTGTGGTTATGGTGGTGGAGTTACCTTGCTGCTGCTGCTGCTGCTGCTGCCATGTTCTAGCCTGAGGCCAGGCTGTTGTGCGCTGGCTGCCAATGGCTGCCCTGCCCTGTTGCACAGCGCCAGCAGCCACTGAACGAGTTGCCCACAGCGTTCCCGTTCAGTGGGCATCCCGTGGGGTGCAGCTGTAATTCCACGGCCCATGCGCTATGGCTCGACCATCAGCAGCTGAGAGAGGGAGTGGGCACCCCATTAGCAGTGGCAGCAGTGAGTGATACCACCACATTTACCACTACCACTACCACCAACCAAGCCTGCAGGCCTATCAATGGTCAGACCAAGGCTGGCCCCCCCCCCCCAAAAATCCAAAACCCAGTCAAGGCCCGGTCCATCTCGTTAAAACTACTCGACCAGCTCTTCTCCTCCAGTCCTTTCTCCTCTCCTCTATCCTCCTCCTACCTCCTACCTCCTACTCCAACCTTAAACCACCTCCCTCCTCCGACCCTCTCCTTCTCTCCCTCTCCTTCTTTCCTATCCATTCACTCCCTGGTCCAATTCACCTGTTCCTGACTCGCTGCAGCAACCGGTCGAACGACTTGTAACGGACTGGGTAATTGGGAAAGAAAAGCCTTGCTTGGGTTGACGCTAGAAGCCAGCCCTACAAGCATAGCAGAGGACCAAGAAAGACGAGTAGGCTCCGAGACGGGAGGAAAGGAAAGGAACCATCCAACCAACCGGTTCAGTATCTGGGCTCAAGTCAAGGTCAGACGTTGTTGAAAAGGGCAACGGACCCAGGCCTGCTTTTCTAGCTGGACCATAGTCCAAGTCTAATGTGAAAGGAGAAAAAGTGATTCACCTGACTGGTATTTCACTTCCATCTTTCCTTCCATCTCTTCTCCAACGCAGCAGCATTCGCCAGTGTTTTTGTGCTTGTGCGTTTGTTCAGTCAGCCTTTCGATTCTCCATTTATTTTTCCGGTGCCTTTTTGGTTCTCCTTCTCGGCCTCATCTCGCCTCTACAATTCCTCGACTCGGCAACGACGAATTCCAATCCCATCCAACTGAGTGCTACACCACCAGCTCCACTGTCTGTCGCCAGTTCAGCAACCCACCGCCATCCCTTCGTTTTCCGCCTGTCGAAACACGCCGGCGAGACACGAACGCGATCTCCCTTCCCGAGATCTTGGTTCACCTGAGGGGTCAATTCCTAGGTAACCACTTCGTCCCGACTCGTGCCCGCTTTAAACGACTTCGTTCAGAAGCTTAGTACAACGCTGTAGAGCCTTGTGCTTAGTGTCTGACCGACTACTCTTTCATCTCAACCGATGCAGAGTAGCTCATCGTCATAACTTGGCATTTCGCTGCATCGTCCCGTGACAGCCTCGTCCGTTGCGTACAAACGACCTGCGGCCGTGAGAATACAAGAGGTATGTAGATACTAGGCTCTCTCCACTGGTTGGCCCCTTTTCTGTGCTTCATATCCTTTGTTCGGCATGAGAGCATGGGGTGGATGCCAATTGGGGTGCTCCTCCATGGGATTCAACATGGTATTGCAGACAGGAATCTAATCTCGCATCTGTGGTACAATTATAGATTGCATGCCGACCTCCGTCCTTGCGCCTCTCGAGATTCCCCACCGTCGCGTTCAACTCGATTCCTGAGGTCTACCTGCTGTGGGACACGTTAACTCGTCGTTTCCACTTCATCTAGGCCTTGTCTCACCTCGTCTGGACCATCCGTCCCTGCTCGACGTCTAGCAACCGTGGCGGTAAGATATTCCCCTAGTCCCCTTGGCCCCATTGGGCCCCTCATACAGACACAAGGTCAGCCAATCAGCTATCATCGACGGCCGTTCCGCATACCCCAGCTCCAAGGGAGTCGTCGATTTTCTATAGCAGATTCTTGTCTGCTCCAGATATCCATGGTGTCTGGAAGTGGCCCGTCTCTTGGTGTCTGGGTGCCACAATTCCCCCGCGGAATTGGGGATCCATTGTGCATAGGAGCGAAGTAATAGCTGACCGCGTCCATTCTTCTAGAGCCCTTCCGTCGACGACTTTTAGTCCCCATCAGGACCAAGCAACGACCCCTTGTTCGACCCCTTCTTCGCCTGCACGGCTCTTGCCTACATGTTCTTGGCTTCGTTTCCAGCCACAGTCACTCCTTTTCATTAATCTTCACCACGCTCCTTAATAACTTAATCACTTAATTCCTGCCGTGGTGCTTCACTCCTTCGCAACGCGCCGCGAGCCTCCACTCTCATTATACAATCAATCCACATCCGACCCAAGATTCCTGGGGAACTTATCCGACTTTCTTTATCAAACAATCACCCGGCAACTTCGCCTCACCCAATCCTGTTTTCCTGTCTATTTCATCGCGTTATTTCTTTTTTTTTTTTTAAGCCAAATTGCCTGACCCAGCAACCATGGCTCACTCACAGATGGACACCTCGTTCTTCGTGGAGTCGGATGATGGGTTCAATCCCAGTATGACACCTAGGCAGGCAGCCAAGATGATTGCCCGTCGGAAACAGGAGCTCATTGCCAATGAGCTCTCCCGCTTAGCAGCCGACGAGTACCTCGAGGATATCATGCGGCACATGAGGCACATGGAGGTGAGTCTGCACAACCCCAATATAGTGCTTATCTCGTGTATGCTAAACCTGAAATAGGACGAAACCCTCCCCGATGTCAACCTCATTGATATGCAGCGCGAGATTCAGTGGTTCATGAGGCCATACCTCATCGACTTCCTTATCGAAGCCCATGCCGCCTTCGCCCTCCTGCCCGAGACTCTCTTCCTCACCGTCAACCTGCTCGACCGCTACTGCGCTAAGCGCATTGTCTATAAGCAGCACTATCAGCTCGTGGGCTGTGCCGCTCTGCTTATTGCGGCCAAGTATGGTGATAAGAAGGACCGTGTTCCTCAGATTCACGAGCTCAACAACATGTGCTGTGGCCTCTACGACGCCGGCATGTTCGCCCAAATGGAGATGCACGTATTGAACACTCTCGACTGGACTATCGGACACCCCACTGTCGACTTCTTCTCGCAATTGATGGTTGCCGAGGAGCACGATGATCAGGAGGTTGAGCACATGGCTGCTTACATGAGCGAAATTGCCCTGTACCACCGCGACTTCGTATCGACGAAACCTTCAACAATGGCAAGGTCTTCTCTGGCTCTCGCCAGAGCTGTGCTTGGACGACCGGAGGCCCGAGATGGGGAGTGGGACCACACCGAGAACCTGACATTGCTGACACTTTCTCACCACCTTCACCAACCGTCTCCGACATTGGCACGCAAGTACTCGACCCAGCAGCTCTGCCGGGTCTCGCAAAAGTTAGCCGACTTCATGGCTCAACAAGCTGCTCTGGCACGCCGTAATGCGGAACCTCCGACCCCACCGGCCGAACCTGTTAAGCATAATGACCTGCTCAGCACGCCGCAAAAGGGCCATGGCGCCTCGATGGGTTTTGACGGATATCTCACACCCCCAATCACCCCAGACGGCCATCACTTTAACAACGCCACCGCCTACCCAACACAGTCTCGATATCCGGTCACTCCATCACAACAACGGCATGAGCAATACCCATACGGAACATACTCAAACCCTCATTACGTGAATTCTTAGCAAAGAGGAAACGATTTGAATTTCCCAACTGTCTGGTCCTAGATCGATGGTCTCTCGAGGAGTTCTTACAACACGCGAATCCGACATTCGACCTTTTCATCTTCGGAGGATATATCCCCGGCAGCATGAGAGGCATTCAGAATGAACTGTCTCATCTACGTCATGGCATTTAGCGACTGCGTTTGTTTTTTAAAACTCTTCCTTTTTCTTTTTTTCTCTATTACCCTCTCGTCTTTTACAATGCGACTCGACAAGTTCTAAAGCAAGTCTATTCGGCACCAAAAAAAAGTGGACTTTCGGAACATACCCCCTTTTCCTCGCGTTATTTGACTGGCGACTGCGCAAAAATTCGACGCAGGCCCCACGGAAGCAAAAGTTGTTTTTTTCTTTGAACGGACGATCTAGACCACGTCGAGACGAAGGAGCAATTGGCCACACCAGTGCAGAAAGCTGGTGAGAGGAGGAAATACCAAGAATGCAAATTACGGCCCGCCCTTTGTGTGAGGGGGGTCAGGACATTGAATTCACCAGGATGACAACCCCTGAGAGGATTTGGTGTGGTGGCGGAAGAGGGAAGACGCATCGGAACAACGACGATCTTCCTATTGATGTCTGTCACACTTACATACGGCGGCATCGAGGGAAAAGCGCCCCTACATAATTCTTTCGGAGAGGAACGACGAGAAGCACCAGCTCCCAAAACGAGCGATCCGATCCCCATCGGTCGGTTTTATCTGCTTAATTTCGTCGTCTTCAGTTCAGGGAGTTGGACGATTCCAATGGATACCATGGGGTTTCGATAGACCCCAGGACCAACTTAATGATCTTGCTCCTGAACCCTCTCATCTGTGTATAGGTAGATGTATACAGGTACAATAAGAGAGTAAAAAAACATCTCTTCAATGATTTCTTGACAATCACTTGCCTAAATCGTGACATGCCAATTTTCTACAATCCCATCTCACGCTAAATCATTACCACGCTTGACCCTTAGAATGTGGTTGCTACCCCTTAAGTCCCCTTACCAAGTTAAAAAGCTCCTAGGTCTCGATCTCGATCTTAGTACAGAAATGCACTGGTTTCTGCTGACTTAGGCATGCTCGTGTGGAGTCGTCCTTATCTAACGGCTAATATCAAGTTTCTAGCATTGTCTCAAGCCACACAGTAGCGAGCCTTTTTTTTTTCCTTCTTGCTCCAATGTCTAGCGCCAACTGTCTTTTTGGGCTCCAGCGTGCGTCTCAGGGAGTTAGGGAGGCATTGGCGGAGATTGTGCTCCTCTTCTCCTTACTTGGGGAGCGTTTAACGAAATTCGATATTACGAGTACGAGTAATATTGGGCTTTGTGATATACCCTATATGACCCCCTGAGGACGGGGGTTTTAAGAGGTGATTATTACATGTGACACGATAATAGCTCATTTTAGCAACCACGCCAAAGAAGTGAAATTACTAAGGTGATATTTCAAGTTTTGTACAAGTTTTTGTGAGGATTCTGTCTGTAGTTGAGTTGCTGGTGTCTGAGTGTTAGAAGGTGATGTTTGTGTTATTTGGGTATCATCTCCTGAATTTGCTCAAAGGCAATTGAAAAGGGTTTCCAGCAACGCTAATTTTCAACGTTCTTGGGTTCCCAAACATGAGCTTATTCAATTATCCTCTGGGTTCTACATCTGAATACGCATCTTACGCTCCCGATAGCAGCAGTAGTCAGAACGGGACTGATCTGTGGATGCACCGTCGCGTCGTCCTCTTTCTGATCTTGGTCTCCGCGAAATCTCTCTCCAACCCACCCACCCCCCGACCAGCGTGGCTACTAACTCTCATGCTAAATTACAAGCCCCCAAAGCTGGGGCGCCCGGGCTAGATCGAGGAACAAAGAAGAGGCCCGGATACGTAGATGATGGTGCCCTCGTCTTTGCCCTTCTGGGAGTAGTGAGAAGGTGGCTGGTATGCACAGGGTGGTCGAGAATGGAGGCACGCACTATTGTTATCTCAATCAAGATTGATGGGTAAACGGGAAAAGCGAGATGCCGGAACATGGGAGAGTCACTGGGATCTCTTGGCGGGCTGTGCGCTAGCTGCGCTGGTTTCTGGTCATTCATTCCGTTCATTCATGCAACCATTCACTCGTAGTGTTGGCCCCATCTTGATCTTAAGGGCTGGGGCTGAGGAGCGGGGAGTGGAAGAGCGACAATATGAAACCTTTCCTTTTAGTCTTTTAGGCTTGTCGGCCTCTCCGACAAGGAATGGAGAAGTATTCAAGGTAGCTCTGTCATTGTTCGTGCCGTGGAAGTTGGGGTTGGATATACCTTTCCCACTTACACGTAGTACAGTCGTGGATGGAGCAACCTCGCCTCTCCCTCTAAGTTCTTTCCTCCGCAAAAGGCATTGGCCTTCCTGCAAGGCTGATATCTGGCTGGTAAAGTAACGATCATGTAGCCGTGCATTGGAGGTTAGAACAGGGCGGGCTGTTCTCTGCCTTCGACGGGAAGAAGACGAAGGTGAACAAAGCATCGTCAACTGCCAGTCTGACGCAGAGGACCATCTCTAAATCTCCTTCAAACCACAGCCGACTTGAATGTAAATTATACTATACTATGTCATCGCAGTCGCAGTGTCATATTTCAAACGTCCTAGTTCTTGAGAGGGAGATTGTGGTATACTATTGGAGCTGGAAGAGGATCAAAGTCTGCGACTTGCTCACTTCCTCGTTCTCACTGAAACCGTGACTCCTGATAGCATGCCTTCTAATTGCTTAAGGTGATCTAAATGATGATTGCGATGGGCTGCCAATTTTTCCACGTTCACACTCTGTTCGCAGCTCTACCGTAATGGTGTGGTGCTGGCGAGGATGGGCCTCCTCGCGGATCAAGCTCAGAAGCTGTAGAGACAAAGAAGACGAGCTCTTTGTCCCAAATATAGCACATAAACAGAAGCTCAACAGCTGTTTAAAGGATCTTGTGTCCTTATTCCTGGCTCTTCGTTCATCCTTTCCTTCTTTTTCGTTGTCTGCTCCTTGGAAAGATTTTATATTGGCTTTGACGAAGCTAACGCACCTCAAGACGATATTGTCTACGATATCTCAAGACATCAACAATGGCTGCTGTTACTCCCCCAGATCCCAATACGTCAGGGAGGACAGGCCTACCTACTCCCTCAACCACGCCCGCTTCCCGCTCGCGCGGCCAACAAAAGAAGAATGACGACCCCCAGGTTCGGCTCACGAAAGCCAAAGGCTTCCTAAGGGACCAGAATGCCGACAGAAGCACAAACTGGGAGCGCGATCTGGCTGCGCTTCGGAAATATGTCGACGACCTTGTACTCGCCTACAATGGAGAGGCATGGGGTGATGACCTGAGAGAAGTTGTCGGCATGTTAAAGACAATGGAGGTCCATGAGGACTACAAGCGCAAGAATAGGAAGCTTGTGCTGGATTTCACGGAATCGCCCTTTGCGGCAAAGAGTCACCGCCTTCCTTTCATGCCCGGCCAAACTCCCAAACTGGTAGCAAACCCTGAACCGCCGCAGCGCGCTCATCCGGTTGATGAGGACGAAGATGATTACGTTCCGCGCATCCCTACCCAGAAGCCTGACATTTTCTTCGAACCGGAGAGTTTGGTTGACCCACCAGAAGAAGTGAATAGTCTTGATCCTTTTACTTACACCAAGGGCAATATCTGGCTTCAAAAGGGGCAGCGAAAGCGGGCGCAGGATACGCGAGAGGCCGCAGAACAACAAGCTGAGAATGCCACCATGGTGAACAAACTCAGGTACGACAAGTCGTTGATCACTCCATCCTTGCCGCCTTTGGCGAACTGGATGGGACCAGTTTCGAAACTTTGCTTGGACAGCGCCAAGAAGCAAGTCTATGATGATCTCAAGAAGTACCAGAGTTTGGTCCGAAGGCTGCGCAGCAAGACCCCGTGTACTCAGCTGTATGACGACGCTCGTCCCGTCCTGAGTCAGACTCTTGCTTGCATTGATGCCGGCATTCAAGATTTGGATCCAAGAGATTTCAAGTTGAAGTTCCAGATGCATGAAACCTACTTGTTTGTGGATGATTCGGTTTCAGACGACTCGGACCAAGAGAATCAGGAACCTGTGCGCGTGGCGCTGCAGATCCGACCCAAGGAAGAGGAGTGGCTTGAATACCTCTGCGAGACTATCCCAAACATCCCGGCGAAGCGCGTTGATCTGGATCCGGCTGGAAAGGAGTTTCTGAGAAGAATACTCAAAATCAGAGAAGATCTGATGCCGGATGCTCCTCTTAGACGGCTATCGACCGTCAAGCAAGTCTCACATTACATTAATGAAGTTTGCGCGACTCCTGCTCGCGAGCAAGCCATGAGTATCCAGAGGCACTTCTTTGACCATGCGGAAATTCTGAAGTATTGCTATCAGCTTCAGGACATGGGATTTTTGACGTAAGTTTTATAAATAATGCATGCTAGTATCCGATTGCTTGTTCTGACAGTTGTAGGATTGACGAGACCGGGGTGGCCAGTCGAGTAGCTCTGGCAAAGCCGAATAACTTCCCTGAGCAAGCGATCCGTTGGGAAGCTCCTGAAAGCATGTCTGCAGAAGATGAAGAAGCCGACGACGCTGAAGGTACGTCTAAGCAACCTACGCATACCTCTACGGCTTGAACTTACCCCTTAAACCAAGGTCGTGAAGCGTGGGAGAAAATGCTTCCTCCCAAGCGCTTGCTTCTCACCAACAGAGAGCTCCGTCGCAAATTTCCGCCTGATGGCGATGGCTACGGCGAGGATCGGACGACCGATTTCTATCGACGTCTTGGCTATCGACTTGGTCAAACCATGCGTATTCTCAGAGAGCAGCACTTTGTCGACAGGAAACTGCTCTACCAGCGACCAGCTGGGGCCGAACCTCCTCTGCGCCGCGACATCAACAGAGATGTTACATTCGAGGCGCTGAATGTATGGAAACAGCAACAACTTGTGGACAAGGATGATGTTCGGAATAGGAGGCGCCGCGCAAGACGAGAGGCACTATTCAGCGAGGGAAAGCAGTGGACCCCCATCCACAAGGATGTGGTTAACTTGGCGGATCCGGAAGCTTTCAAAGAGGACCCCAATAATATTGCCTCCTATTCGAAACAGCATGAGGAGAACGCGGCTGAACTGATGCGGAATGGCGTCTTGCGGGAGCTCATGGATAACCAGTCTATGATCTGGACACGAAAAGGAGAGGCCGATGAACTTAGGTATGAGCCTGGAGATGAGTATGAGTACTGGCGAAAAGAAGCCATCTGGGACTTCGGTCACTCGCTCGACCCCCCGTCAGTGAATGGAGGCCAGCTTTGCAATATCAACCGCTGGCCGCTCCATCTACAGACACAGGAACGCCAACGTGAGATCAAGAACAGCGGGCCAACTATTGCGCCTTCCCCTGCCAAAAATCGTCTCAACGGTGCTGCCAACGGTACTACCAGCCGGCGTGCCAACGGCCGGACCAACGATATTGAGATGGGCGAAGCTCATCAGCGCTCTGAGGTCGTCCGAGTCACCTCTGATGTAGCGGCAGCCACCACCAACAACTTGACCACGTCATACCGAGACAGTTTCCTCGACCGCTACACGTACGAGAACGGTACCGAGCTCTGGACGGGTGCTACTCCCCGGCAACGGAAAGCTTTCGTCAATAAGCTCAAGATGCGTAAGTCTAGGATCGATGGAAATCTTCGATACCGTTTTATCTCATAAGACAAAATCGCTTTGCTGACGTTTGTTCTATAGGTTTTTTGGAACCCGCGAAGCCCACTTTGGGGCAGCGCATTGGCTGGTTCTTTGGCAAGAAGCGAAAGCGGGATGATGACCCGGAAGATGAACGCCTCAGACTTCCAAGTCCAAAGTATATGCCCAAGATTGTCCGAAGGCCAAGGGAACCTGTTCAGGAGCAAGAGGTGCAGGTGGTGGAAGAGCCGGTCGTTTCGGAACAAGAACTCGAGGAAGAGGGGCCTCAGGTCGAAATAGAGGAAGAAGAGCCTGAGATCGACTTTGAGGAAGAAGAACCTCAATTTGAATTATGGGAAGAAGAATCTCAAATTGAATCAGGGGAAGAAGAATTTCAGGTCGAATCAGAGGAAGACCAAGGTGAGTCGAGTGCCTAACCATGTTCAAACATGTCAATCTGAGCAAGAATAGACACCAACATGTTCCGGAGATTCAGATAGACGGTCAGACAATGGCGAAGACCATGTCGGGCCGGTAGAGCTGAACACGCCCCCAGCGCGGGACTCAGTAGGAAGAGATGGAAGGACTCGGAACCAGACTCCAGATCGAGAGGCACGAAGAGTACAGAGGGCACCTAGAGTAGTGAGGAGCACACCTACGGCGAGCGGTAGGAGAAAGCGCGCTGAGAGGAGCTGGTGGCGACGAGACCTAGGCTTCCCCGGTCAAAACGTGCCTTTGGAACTGGAAGACATGGAGGAGGTTGTGTTCAACATGGATGGTAGCCCAGGCAACATAGAGACGGACAGGATCTTTCGACAGATCGATACTGGGCGGGCAAAGTAAATGCGCAAATAACTTAGTGATCATTTGATAAAGGGGGCGCACCAATTTATTCCTGCTTTGAAAATATCACTTGGGAGCACATAGCACGTAAAGGAGGGGCGGAATTAAGGTAGTAATTGTAAAGGTGTTCATTCAGACCGTAGCCATTCATCTCATAGCCTCTAAATCTGATGCCCGGACCAGCCAACCATGCCAAAAACACAAGGAAGAACGTTGACGCCGTGCGCACCGGCCCTCCATCGGCTTTCTCTCTCACATCTTATCTCTCTTTGTCATGTTAAGGGGTCACCCCACCGTGAGCCCGCTTAGTACTTCTTCTGGCCAGCGCGCAGAGTGTCGGAGAACTCCTCCAGAGGGCTCCTCAGCAGCTTGGTCTCGGTCCAGAGGTTGGGCGTCAGGAAGCCGTAGGTGTTGGTGACGGCCACAAAGGCAGCCTTGAGGGTGTTCTCGAGGGTCTTGGTCGAACCGGCGGACGAGGTGTAGGCGTCCTCGACACCAGCGAGCTGGAGGAAGCGCTTGACGGCGGGGGAAGCGACAAGGCCAGTACCACGGGGGGCAGGGATGAGCTGTCGAAGTCATGTTAGCCTTTTGTTTTTTCATCTATTTCCAGTGCATCTTTTTGAGGGTATACGTACGCGGACCATGACGGAACCACACTTGCCGCTCTGCTTGCAAGGCAGAGAGTGGGGAGAACCAAGGTTGGTTCCCCAGTAACCACGACGGACGGGGATAACGCTCAGCTTAGCGATAATGATGGCAGCGCGGATAGCGGTAGCCACTTCCTTGGAGGTCTTGATACCGAGACCAACGTGACCCTCAGAGTCGCCAATGATGACAACGGCTTTGAAGCGCGTACGCTGACCGGCACGGGTCTGCTTCTGGACGGGCTTGATCTTCATGACCTCATCCTTGAGCTTGGGCAGGAAGTTGTCGACAATCTGGAACTCCTTGATGGGAAGCGAGTGCAGGTAAATTTCCTCCATGCTGTTGATCTTGCCGGCCTTGACGAGACGGCCGAGCTTGGTGACGGGCTGCCACTCCTTCTCCTCGTTCTTGCCGCCGCGACGACCACGGCCACGGCCGCGTCCGCGTCCACGGTCACCACCTCGGGAGCCGAAGCCACCGCCACGAGTTCCACGGTCAGCCATTTTGTGTCGATGAGTTGATTGTTTTTGCGTGCGGTCGGGAGGGGAGGTTGTCGTGGTTGTCGGTGGTGGTTGAAGATGTCGCCCTCCTGCAATTGGCAACTTTTTTCGGTGGTGGGGTCCGCACGCCTGATTGATTTTTGGGGTTAGACGAGCCCTAATGGAATTGTGGTGGTTTTGTGGCCTCAACCCTCAGGCAGTAATGTGGGAACCCAAGGTGACCCACTTCGGTGAGACTCGGTGGACCTTGCCGACATCATGATCGTTTTAAGCTTCATTTTGAAGACAATGAGAATACACAGAATTGGAAGTGCTCCACGTAATGGGATACTTGTTTGAAGAGGAGATACAAATGCGTGGCTGTTGATTCAAATAAGTACCGCAGAAAAGGTAAACTACTACTACTTAGTATGTACCGATCGGTTCCATGAACAATGACATCCAAGTTCCGCCAATATTATCCCTTGAGGCGCCCAACCTACTAACTGCCCAAATGCTCAATTGCTTCTCTGACTGAAACTCACGACTATCATACAGAAAACAGAGATATTGCGCTTCTGGAGTGGGGTGGAGGTGACCTTACGGTCTTTCAGATTTGGGATTTACTCGGACTTTACGATGAGGTTGTCCGATGGGCGGACTCGCTGTGCCCATTCACTATATAGCAGTTAGTATCATTGAGAATCATGAATAGGTTCTCACAACACTTACGTCCAACTTCCATCGTACACCTTTCTTGTCTCGGGGGTACCATAGCCTGCAAGCTCCAGGCCAGTCTCGATCACGCATGCAGAAACGCCAGTCCCGCAGCTAGACACAATGGGTTTGGTAGGATCCACGCGCTTAGATGCAAAGTACTTGCTAAGCTCCGCCGGGGTCTTGAAGGCTTTTGTCTCGGGGTTCAAGAGCTCGTTCATAGGGATGTTGATTGATCCGGGAACATGCCCCGAAGACAACCCCTCTCGCGGCTCGGGAGCCGTACCGGCGAATCGGCCTGGTGACCTGGCGTCCAAGATTTGAATGCCTTCGGCGCCTTCCTTGTTGTGGTCTTGCGCAATCTCCTTAACATCCTCAAAGCTAGCGACCTGCTTCTCGTCCATCTCAGGGATGGGGTATGTGCTGCACTCCACAGTATATAGTTCGCCAGACTCTGTGGGCAGACCCTGCTCGACCCAAAGCTTGAAGTTGTCCAGAATGTGAACGCTGGGATGGCCAAACAGCCTCAATGTCCATGCGACACGGGGCGCGCTGAAGATACCCAGCTCCTTGGTATCGTAGACCACCACTGTATCATCCTTGCGAATGCCAAGCTCGCTCATGGCAGCAGCAAAGGTCTTGGCCTGGGGGAGCATGTGCGGATACGGGCTGCGTTTGTCCACAGCTTTATCCAGGTCGAAGAAGCGCGCCTTGGGGATGCGCTGCTCTCGGTAGACCTCGATGCCGGTCTTGTCGGCGTTAGGAAGGAACCAAGCTGCGCATAGCGGGATAACTCGAGGGTCGGTGCTAATCTTGGAGGGCGGGTTTTTCTTGAGCGCTTCGTTCAATTCTGTCGGCGAAACGAGGTATGAGGAGAAGTTTCGGCGTGTCATGATGTTCTGTGCTTGGCAAGTCGTCCTAGGAGCCCAGCGTGGGAACCCGGTGCGAGCTGGCCGCACTATGAATAACGTCGCCATATGTTGTTAGGAAGTAGCGATGATTAAGGAGGAGGTGATGGCGACGTATGCTTCACTGCGCAATCGAAAGCTGGAGTTTCGGAAGCTTCTATCACCCGTGATCCCGGAGAGGGGATCGGGTCGTCAAGAGGGGATGCTGGCCAGGTTGATGGACGGACGGACGGGCAAAGGCTAAATGGTGCTGTTGTTTCCGCGCTATGGCTCAAGCTCTACCAATGTCGCGGCTGGAACCTTGACGGTATATCGCTGCGGAAGGTGAAGCTTCCGGTTCTTGAGAACAAAGCTGCCGCTGGTCGTGACAATTGACAATGGGTTGGGATGGGGCAGAAGCCGCGGTCGGTGGTTGGGAAGAGCAATGCAATGGGAGCTCCTACCTGCCTGGCTAAGGTACTCCGAGTACGAAATGCACGTTCAAGCAAGATAAAAAGCTGTCTGGGTGAGCAGATAAGAAACCGGAGCTGTCCTGCGGGGGAAACTTAGACGATGGCCAATAGCGTCCTTCAGCACGCCATGGTACGTAATTTTAGCAGCTTTTGGCGTGAACAGGCGCCCCCGATGACGGTGGCCAGCAGCTGTCCTCCGCTGACCTCCACTAAACTCCAGAGGCTCCAGTGAGATGGGCAATCCCCTTCAATTGGGCACTTCACGTTTTGCTGCCCCGCTACCAAAACAACATCCAACCACTCCGTCCAACTTTAGTTTAGCTGTCTCCAACCCAATATCAAACGGCAGACACCACAACATCCTGCTACCACTACTGCCTGCGCTACCGAGAAGGTTTATCTGGCGGAATGACCCGAACGTGACGCACGTGTTGCAATAACGCGGGGAACTCTGCCTCCTTTCGACCGCGACTCCTAGACGTGCGTTCTACTGCGAATAGCTAGGCGGGACGTACGCCTTGGGAGACGCGACTATGAAAGTCACTATCAAAAAGTGGAATACCGTCGCGACCTGGCGCTGGGATATCTCAGAAGACGACGTCTGTGGTATCTGCCAAGTTCATTTTGACGGCACATGCCCGACCTGCAAGTATCCCGGAGACAATTGCAGCCTACGTAAGTATTTGTACTCCATTTTGCATGTGACGGAGATGTAGATGGTTGCTGATCGTCGCATAGTATCGGGCAAATGCGGGCATAACTTCCACATGGTTCGTCTTTAACACCATACTCGTGAAGCACCCAATTCGCTAACTACGTATACAGCATTGCATTATGGAATGGATCAAACAAGAGGCTGCCAAGGGCCAATGTCCCATGTGCCGTCAAAGTAAGCTTTACAACTGTCACTTTGTCTGGGATTGTATAGTAACAACAAACAGCGTTCGAGTGGCTTGATCAGGCAAATGAACATGCGCCTCAGACTGAGTGAAGAGCTCAGCCGCGTGGTGACATAAACAGAAACGCCTGTCTTAGAGCTTTACGTCTAATTAGCCAACACATGATCACCCGTACTCGTAATACCGAGTAGCTTTGGGTTTTGTCTATTCGGAGATATCCAACACAGACCTCCGAGCCATCGCTCGCCGGTCAAGCAATGGTCCCTTACCTCGCTAAGAATCCGGGACCCATACACCGTCTTTGCAAAGTACAACTACCTTCTTGAAGAACCGTCGCCACTCCAGAGGGTCGCCCTTGACCTTGACAAACCTCACGTCCAGAACCTCGCCATCTACCAGGCCGTGTTTGTGGACCTGGATCTCACCATGCAGATTTTGCTGGCGTCCATCAAGCGCCTTGACTTTGATGTTAGCAATGGGGTTGCTGTGAAGGTTGGGAGTCACCGGCGCCAGGGGAACGTTGAGCTGATGGAGGGCATCGCTGAGCATTTGTACAATATGCGTTGGTGGGACATGAGAAAAGAAGCGTGTTAAGGACTCCTTCGGGCAGATGTCGCCGAATCGTCGAGCCGCTTGCGTAAGGGTCATGGATGGGCCGGGGTGTTGAGAGAACTGTGACATGGAGGGCTCGTCTGCCAGAGCATTGATGGGCAGGTTTGCGACATCCTGCGCACGGGTTGGTACCGAGGAAGCGGGCGCCGCTACGGAATGTAATGTAGGACGCTCCCAGTCCCACTCGTTGTCTGCTATCGGCGTAACGGGCGCCTCCGGCTGAGTGGAAGAGAATCGACCGGCGTTCATGCCAGAATCAACGTCCATATCGTCAGATGAACTCATGCGTTGTGAAGTTGTTGGTTGCTGGCTGAAATCGATGTGCAAGTTCTCGAGCATGTGGGTTGCGAGGGTGATGGGGTCGGACACCTTTCCATCTGTAGTCATGAACGGGTTATGGCGAGTGTACCATGGGTGCTGCCGTATTTGGTTGAAGTTGAAGCGCTTCTGAGGATCCACGCTCATCATACCTCTCAATAGAGAGAGGGCCTCAGGAGGTATCCGCTCCCAGAGTGAATCCGTGCTTCGACCCGATGTTCGCACGTACTCGTGAAACTCCCAACTGCTCGGTGACGGCTCATCCCACGGCGTGTTGCCCACCAAGAGAACGAAGAGAATGACGCCGCAAGACCAAATATCAACCAAATCTGCCGAGTACTTTCCCGAGCTGCCCGGCTTCCGGTCCCCCCGTCCACAGGCCAGAATCTCCGGGGCGATATAAGGAGGGCTCCCGCATAACGTAGAACTAGACTTGCGCTGTCCCTTGTGCTCGAACAATGTAGCCATGCCAAAGTCGGCAAGCTTTAAACTTCCATCCTGCGACAACAGAATGTTCTCAGGCTTGAGATCCCGGTGTGCCACACCCTTGGAGTGCACGAAGCTTACGCTGCCGATAAGCTGGCAGAAGTAGACCTGGGCAATGTCCTGCCTGACGCCAACATCGGCCTCGATCTTGTCGAAGAGGTCGCCACCCTCGGCGTACTCCATGGCGATCCATTTCCAACTTGTATCCTCACCCGAGGCGAACCACTCGATGATGTTGGGATGCTGTCCGATATGGGAGTGCAGCGAGACTTCCATGTCTAGCTGCCTTGCGGAGATGCGTCCATGCTTGAGAGCGTATCCTTTATGGATCAGCTTCACTGCGAAGACGGGTGTTGGCGAGTCTAGTGGTACAGCCTTCTTGATGCTGATGAGCCATGTAAGTGAGAAGATTCAATCAATAGATACGTGGTACTTACGAGGCGTAGGCTCCACGACCGACCGTTTTGGAGACTATTCGAAAGGGAAGATCCCTTGGGAGGGGATCAAGCTGGGACTGATTCATGTTAGCCCAGGTTGCTCATCACATATGTACACATGAGCAGGTGAAAAAAAAGGAGGAGTGAATGAGTTTATATCGGAGACAAATTGTGTTAGTCAAGGCAACTTTCGGCTTCTGTAAGGTGAACATGCCATATGCACCAGAAACAGCTTTAAAAGCCTGTAGCCATATGTTGCCCAACTTGACAGTGAACCGTGAGGGTGGAAGTAAGGAATGGTCTTTTCTTGTGTGAATAGACTCACCATTTTTGGGCTGTCACGGTGACACCCACCTGAATTGGCAATTGATGTACAAAGGCTGATGTACCTCTAAGTCGAGTCGGAGTTTTCAGATCAATTGAAACGAGATAAGGTACGCGACTCAGTCTTTTCCTGCAGGTCTTTTGGGTCGCGTCCTGTCGCGTCCTACCGCGTAAAGTGTTTTGCTTCACTGTGAGTCTGTGACAGTTGAGATGGTCGCTGTATTTTGGTTGGTTGCTGGGCGCTGTGAATCTTGAGGCGGGCGCGGAGCCCCCCACCACTGATTGGTGCTAGCGGCCCGCCGTTGCTGCGGCAAACGCAAAGCAGGGGATCATCACAGACCGCATACCTGCTACTGTTCGTATATTTAGTACTAACGACTACCGGTACTACCATTCCAGCCGGATCTTGGAAGGACTACGACCACTCTTTCTCGCCATCGCATCCGGAAACAGCTCTCTTTTTTCTACACTTCCGACCCGTCATTTCAACTTATTTCATTTCAGCTTCGTCCATATTCCCAAGGGGCCCTCTCAGCATGGATTTCTCAACTGAAGACACCCAGAATGCCGCTCCCGGCAGTGTCCAAGCTGCCAAGCTCAACACCACTCGCAAGGGCACTGATTCCCAGAGCACAGCCAAACGGTAAGTCTTCCATGCAAAGCAAATTGCTCTCCGGTTCAGCAAGGAAGAATATTAAAAAACTGATGGTTCTCCCTACAGCCTGCAAACCGAGCTCATGCACCTCATGACCTCGCCCGCTCCCGGTGTCTCGGCTTTCCCCTCCTCGGATGGCAACCTCATGTCTTGGACGGCGACCATTGAGGGCCCTAACGATACCCCTTACACTGGTCTGACCTTCAAGCTGAGCTTCGCTTTCCCCTCCAACTACCCTTATGCCCCGCCGACGGTCCTGTTCAAGACGCCAATCTACCACCCCAATGTGGACTTCTCCGGCCGCATCTGCCTTGACATTCTCAAGGACAAGTGGTCGCCCGCCTACAACACCCAGACTGTTCTCCTCAGCCTGCAAAGTCTCCTTGGCGAGCCCAACAAGTAAGTAGAATATGCTTCTTTCATGCTAGATTATAGTATTGCAGACGAGCTAACAGAGACTTGCAGCTCCTCCCCTCTCAATGGTGAGGCCGCTGAACTATGGGACCAGAACGCCGAGGAGTTCCAGAAGAAGGTGCTGGCACGACACCAGGACATTGATGACGAGTAGACGGATGAATGCTGGCGGATGAGTAGACATGAACATGGGCGTGGGATTTCGGAGTACGGGCATGGCCTTGACATGGACATGTCAAGGTCCAACAGCATTTGTATTACAACCATCATCGGCTTGGAGTATGGGAAATTGCCTTAGGCCGAAGGGCTACTTTCGATAGCATTGCATGCAAGTTGTCTTTTGGCCAATCCCTAAGATCGCATCGTTTCCGCCAAAGATCGTCATTGTGCACATGGATAACTGCAGGAGCACTGCTTTTAGAGCCTCACGAAAAGGCCGAAAATTGGTATAAGCTTTGATCACATTTCCCTCAGTTATTTTCTTAAGCGTCCAAAGCTAAATGCCAATCGCAACTCCGAAATGCCATGTCACACCCAGAAGCCGTTATCAGGAAAAGATGACACCCGTCCCAGCCTTTGCTTTTCTTTACTCCTCCACAACGACCGTGGGCAGGCCCTTGGGGTTCTCGACGTTGACGGCCTGCACGTAGCTGTACAGCTTCTCCTTGGCACCCTCCTCGTCGTTACGGCGTCGGGAAATGCGGACGCGCAGGCGGTAGGGGACACCCTTCACACCGTTCTCCCAGATCTTCTTGTTCAGCTGGGGGTCCAGACGGACATCGGAGGTACCCTGTTCAATTTTGTTAGTCTAGGCCAATTCTTCATTGCCTCTTCCTCGTCTGCAGCGCTCTGGAGTTGCCGAGTTCGTATCCAAATGGGACAAGCCTCTTGAAGCGCTTTCGACGAGAGGAAAAGAGGGATTGTCGTACCATAGCCTTTGTAGCGAAGTCGCGGATCTCCTTGATGGCACGGGGAGCCCTCTTCTTGAAAGTACCACCGTGAATCTTGATTCAAACCCTCGTTAGCAACCCCTCGAAAATAAAACCTGTCGGTCGAATGACAGGCTAAGTTTCGTTCGGTCGAGTCGACATACCCTCTTGTGCATGTGGATGGTGTACTCGCGGGCGACAACGTCCGCAATGGCGGAACGCTGAGGCTTGCCGGCAGGCTTCTTGGCTTTGGACGACATTTCTGTGGAAGGTTGATCAGTCTCGGGTTCGAGTTGGAAGTAATAGAGTTATCAAGGACTGTATGACAATCGCAGAAGAATAAAGAGAGAGGGTAAAAAGACTCTTCTTGTATGCGACTGGGTGTCCTTGGTCGGGGGTCGTACCTGCGGATCGTCTCGTAATGGTTGACTGGCGATGAGGAGGACTGGAGGAGTGATTATCTGAGAGCCAAATTCCGTAAATTCTGTGTGCGTAGGGCAGGCTTCGAAATTTGGTGGGCTGTTCAATGAGCCAATCAGCGACGAAAAAAGTTCTCATCCACTTCTGGGTCACGTGCAGCGGTACATCTTCCTTCTAGCGCTCATCTCAGCCTCCAGCAGTGGCCCCATTCCACTAAGGAGAAGCGGCGCCTGCAAACTGGGTCTTTGATCTGGAGAGTCGAATGCACGTCAGTCTTTACCGTGTTTACCGCCGTCCATCACCTTTTGCCTCCTGACCGCATTCCAGCCCACGATTCCGATTACGCGAGGTGACGAGGAGCTCCTCATAGCTCCTTGGTTACGACCACCGTCGCTTCGACTCGTTCCGAATCGCAATTTTCAAGCAATCGACCACGGGCCACCGAGCGGTCGCAGCGAGGCTTTTCTAGCATCGCCCATTGAACAATAGGAGGTTGCTGTCCAGCGAGAACGTCACACAATCGATATCACCAGAGGAACGATCCCGAGACTTCCGACTTCTCCCCGCGCTTAGCATCTTACAATACTTCATTTCTTCAAAGTAGTAGCAAATACATTGAACACTATTCGAAACGATGGCGGAACACGATCACGGCGCGCCGTCGCCGCAGCCCGACATGACGAGGAATAGACTTCCTACCCTCTTTGAGGTGTTGAGTCGTCGCACGCTGCCACCGGTCGATCTGTTTTCCTTCTATATCTATATGCGAGACCAGCAACGCTCTGTTGATTACTTGGACTTCTGGTTCGTACTGGCTTAGATTCACGACACCCTTTCTATGTTGCTAACGATATGACAGGCTCGATGTTGCCCAGCACATGTCACTATGCCGGCACTACGTACGAGAGCTCCGCCGATCTGTCATGATCGGCACCCCAGACAGGGAGAAGGCCAGCTCGAAGAGGTCATCGATGATTCTTGAGAATATGGGCGATCTCGAGCCTCGGGCAGCCGGTCCTTCCATGTACGCGACGGAGAAGGAGAGAGATCAGGATGCTCAAATGTCGGCATACTTACGTGAGGAAGCACAAGAGTCTCCTCAAAGCAATTCGTTTAACCACGCCAAGCCGAGCCCGCAATTCAGCACTCCGCGCGACCTGACAACTGAGTCTAACTCACCTGGTCACACCGTTGCGCGAGACGATATCAAGGCGTCGGCGGAGAAGATCCTCTACACCTTCTTGCTTCCGGGCGCCGAGCGAGAGATCACCCTACCTGGATCAATCACCCAAGATGTGACCGCGGCTATTGAGGAAATGGGCAGAGATGACCCTGAGGTGTTTGATGTGGCCAAGGACTATGTGTTCCAAGCCATGGAGCGAGATGCCTTCCCAGGCTTCCTCAGGATGAAGGCGTTGGGCAACCTGATCCCCCCCAGCCTCGTCATTCGCCTTATTCTTGGTCTGGTGGCCATGTTTGGCGCTTTCTGGACCGCTTTCGTACTCATCTTCCTCGACTACTCTCGCCCAACTAGATGCTTTGTAAGTCTCATCTCACAATATGCTGCATCCTTGTCATTGGAAACTAATAAGTCTCAGGTCATCATTCCTTTCACCATCGGTGTCTACTTCCTTGCTTCTTACCAGTACTCACTGGACCCAATCCTTGCCTTGGTCGGCTACAGCGAGTACACTCTCTTCAACTTCTCACGGATTAGGGAGCCGTACGTTCGTTCACTCCTCGTTAAGCGAGCCCTCATGGTGTTGGCTATCACCCTGCTCATTGATGCGGCGCTCTGCATCCTGTTCATTCTTGTTCCCGGCAAGCGCCTGTAGTTGGGCAACGCCGCTAGCTACAGATGAGACAGAGCGCCACCTGACTCCCTCATTCTCTGCGGAATGAAAGTTTTTGGACTCACTTACGACCGTGACGAAATATTCTTCGCTTCACTGGGCTGGGCAATTCCTTTGTTCAAGTTTGGTATTTATTTCTTCCTCTGGTAGGGGAATTGAACTGCACGGCGCTGGGACTTACATTTTGTACTATCTTTCCCATGTATTATTTCAAAAGGCTCTGCGATGCGTTTGGGAGTTCTTTGGTCATGTCATTTTACACAATTTCTCTTCTTCATTCTTAATTACAAAGGACAGCTGGATGCGGTAATGTAGCAAAGACAAAGCCATGCGGTACAGAGATTGTCTTCATCAACCACATATCTCTTGGCCGTGAATTTAGGGTCAATTCATTCATTCAAGTCATAACCTATTGTGCCAAACCTCAAACGCCCCGTTTCTACATCTTAACTCTTCTAGTAGTTTTTCTCAACGTGACATCCTATGCTCCTCTCACATTTTCCGCTTGTTCCCCCGACCTTTCTGCTCGTCAGGCAGTGTAGGATCATCCAGCTCCATGCTCTCACCCGCCGAAGCTGTACGTCTGGTGACGGGCTTCTTCCCCACCATATCACCTTTCGGAAATTCGCCCTTGTGGTCGGTTTCCACAGCCTCCTTGTTCCTCCTAAGTCTCTCCTCTGCCTGGCGCTTCTCTTTTTCGCGAACGGCGGCGTTTGCACGGATGCTCTGCATCTGAGCCTCCAAGTCGGTCAAGGTCGATGTACACCTGTCAGACCAGCCTTTCAACAAGCGGACCATGTCGGGAACGGAGCCCGGCGCGAGATCTCGCAGCGGGGCAATGCTGGTGATCTGTATGGCTTGGCGGGCAGGGTCGAGGGTGGCGTTGAGTAACCCCGCGTAGATAGCTGTGATGACGAGATCCTCCACCTGACGCGGACTTTCTAGGCCAAAGCCACGCTGCAGAGCAGCATAAGAGAGATTGGCACGATCGCGGGCGAGAGATAGTAGAGACAGTTGGCGGAGTTTGAGGGTCTGGGCTTCGGACAGGGCGGGGAGACCTGAAGTGGAGGTGTAGGTTGCATAGTCGCCGTACGAGAAGATCTGAAGTAGGGTGTGGTATTTCTGGAGTTCGGGGTCTTCGACGGAGGCGAGGGCGTGGATGTTGGGTGTTTGAAGGAGCTCGGAGAAGATGAAGGTGTTGGGGGCGGAGGTAGCTTGTCGAATGAGGTCGACGGCGGCGCGGGGGGATGTTGCTGATTTCGAGAGAGCGAGAAATGGCTGCGATGTGAGTTAGCTAGGTGATATACAGGTTGGAATGTTGCATAGCGTACCTCAAGAGCATTCAGAGCTTTGGTTTGCTCCATGATGGCGGGAAGAGAGGCGTGAGCCTCAGGATCTCTGTACTGCTCTCGAGCTTAGGTCCTTTCGTGGAGCAAGCTCTGGGGGGAATTCCTTGCTGTGAGCAGGGATCGATTATGGCGTTGCCGAGTAGGAGCTCAATGGCTCCTCAAATGGTGTTGATTATGTGATTCAGTAAAGCTTCACTTTAGACGTCAGAGACGCAGCTGGTGCACGCCCGTCAGTCGCGGGGCTCTCACTGTTGGAGGGGAGCTGCGCTAGGTCAGCCACAATCAGAAGTGTGGCGCGTCTTGTGGCTGTAAGCACTTGCAAAAAAGTCCTAATTATCTATGCGTTCAACGGTGCATGTCTTGTCCTCCTCGACGGATTTTACCATCCAAAACTTATTCCACAGAGAGGAATAACGAGTATGTTCACATGTACGACTATCCTGAGGTTCTCGGCTTCTTCCGCTTCGCTATATTACTACCACCCGTAGGCTTTTGCCAAATGCCTTAGCCAGATGAATGGCCTGCATCCTCTGCTTCCTATTAATCCTTCGCACTTGAATTCCAGGCTGCCTCTTTATTAGATAAGAAACACGGGCCATTTTCATCGCATCTTTTTCTAACACCATCCTGGCTGTCGAGAAATTCCCCACTCGAGCTATCGGACTCGCAGAATTATCTTACCACTGAAAGGTAGGGGACCCCCGTGTCCCAACGCGGAAGGCGGCATGTTGCTCTCCGCCTCCTGTGGTGGCCAAGCAAAAAAAGGCTTTGCTTGGCAAGCGATAGGCTCACAGAGGCCCTCGGGCACTTTGCCAATAAGTAGACTCAGTGGCGAGACTCTGCGAGAGGCCAAGCGAAGACCAAGTGAAGGTCGACGTGCATTAGCATGGATGGCGACTTGGGACGACTTGACCCCCCGGCAGCTAATTAGTACTACGAGTATGAGTTGCCTCCCCTAAGGTGTGAAACAGGAGCCGCTTCAACAGCGTGAGACGTGCGACAGGTGAATGTTTGGCGCCCGCGGATCCGTAGTTTGACTAACCAAAGCATGGCTTTTCTTCCGTCATTGCCGACAATTCCCTTTAAAGAGGAAAAGTCGCGAAAACGAGAACGTGTCAGCATCTTGGCTGAAAGAGCTGCGTATTACCAATATTACCCATCAGCACCTCCTACGAGCACGAGCACGAGTTGAATGAGCACAAGCACGACATCCTTTAGGAAGTTCATTTAGTCTTATTAACGCTAAGCCTAGCACTGATCGCGGGTGAGAGAGCGCTACCTTACCTCACGGAGCAACCAATAAAAGGTCGACTTCTCGGCACTATCGGACTGGCACTAAGAATTGCACCACCTGCCGCTTCTGGTGCAACAGCCAAGCCCCCGAAAAGTCCAGGCCAGATCCAAGGATCACTGGCAGGTCCCTTCTTCGCCAAACATACTACGAATACTACCTTACCCTGATCGCCTCATCGTCCGAGCAGCCACTTTCTTTTGCTTTTCTCCTCTTTTCCATCTCAGCGTTGCTTCTTTCGCGTGACCATCAGTCACTCATAGCATCTCGTCGAAAGGGCAACTGGATTGCCCCTGTTGCTTGGTCTCTCGTTTGGCCGAACCTTGCCACAGAATACGACCCTTTCTTTAACCTCTTGTCTGTGCTCGGACGACCGCCACCACGACTGCGAATTCATCCACACGACCAGCCAAACCTTGTCCGCTACGCCTGTCCCGATTTACCTGCGAAATGAATACGACTTTCTGAGTTCACTCAAACGTCAGCAACAGCGAAAGCAGATCGCTTGTCTATACATTGGTTCAGACATTGACGGCCATCGCCGAGGGCGCGTAGCCCGAACATCAGCCCATTATGGCCCCAAGTTACATCGCCGTCCCTTCCGCGGACAGGCCCCTCAGTCCAGCGCCGCGAGGGCCTCACTTTGCGACGACTACATTGCGTGTAGAGGGCATGACGTGAGTTATCCGATATCTTGATCCCCGTGGTGGAGGATCGAGCACGCGACATGTCTGGGAGAGAAACTGACTGGAAATAGATGTGGCGCATGTACATCTGCCGTTGAAGCTGGCTTCAAGGGCGTTAGTGGCGTTGGAAATGTCTCCGTGAGTCTTGTCATGGAAAGGGCCGTCATCAACCACGATCCCGAAGCCATCTCCGCCGACGAGATCAAAGAGATTATCGAGGATCGAGGTTTCGATGCCGAAGTACTATCAACCGACCTCCCGACCCCTGCCAGGACACCTTGGACCCCAAAAGCGCCCAAAGCGAAGGATGGAACTGTCACGACGACCATTGCTATCGAAGGCATGACTTGCGGGGCGTGTACATCGGCAGTCGAAGGAGGATTCAAGGACGTCGCTGGCATCAAAAATTTCAATATTTCCCTTCTATCCGAGCGAGCCATTATCGACCACGACCCTGAGATCATCTCAGCCTCACAAATTGCTGAAATCATCGAGGATCGGGGGTTCGATGCCAAAGTTATTGACTCAGTGGCTGCAGCGGAGGAATCGAGCCCGGAAGACGCCGAGCCTGCCGGCAACATTGCGACAACTACCGTCTCTATTGAAGGAATGACGTGCGGTGCCTGTACATCCGCCGTTGAGGGTGGCTTTACAGGCGTCGACGGCGTTTTGAAGTTTAATATTAGTCTCCTGGCTGAGCGCGCCGTCATAACTCATGACGTGACGAAGTTCTCTGCTGCCCAGATTGCCGAGGCCATTGAGGATCGTGGATTTGATGCCGCTATTCTGTCCACCCAATTCGAAACCGGAAATCAGAACAGCAGCAACGCGACAGCGCAGTTCAAGATCTATGGGTGCGCCAACGCTGCTGCTGCCACTACCCTAGAAGAGCAACTGCTGTCCTTGCATGGAATTGATGGAGCTACGCTCAGCCTCGCAACCGACCGTCTATCAGTTACCTACAACCCAACGGCAATCGGTCTGCGTGCCATCGTCGGGGCAGTTGAGGCTCAGGGCATGAACGCCCTGGTGGCCGACAGCCAGGACAACAACGCTCAGCTTGAATCTTTGTCGAAGACACGAGAGATTAATGAGTGGCGATTGGCTTTTAGGACATCCCTCGCTTTTGCTGTACCAGTGTTCATCATTGGCATGATTCTACCCATGTGTGGAGGTGCTCTCGATTTGGGTGCCCTTGAACTGATACCCGGTCTCTTCTTGGGTGATGTCATTTGCCTGATTCTCACCGTGCCTGTGCAGTTTGGCATTGGCAAGCGCTTCTACGTCTCCGCATACAAGTCTGTCAAACACGGCTCGCCTACCATGGACGTCCTGGTTGTCCTTGGCACCTCTTGTGCCTTCTTTTTCAGCATCCTGACCATGACGGTGTCTGTTTGCGCCGAGCCACACACTCGACCGCACACCATTTTCGATACGAGCACCATGCTTCTCACCTTCATTACCCTTGGTCGATACCTAGAAAACTCTGCCAAGGGCCAGACGTCGAAAGCACTCTCACAGCTCATGTCCCTGGCTCCGTCCATGGCTACTATCTACGCCGATCCCATTGCCGCCGAGAAGGCTTCAGAGTCATGGGCGGATGATAAGAAGGAGGTGCCAGTTACACCAAAAACTGAAGCAAATTCAGACAACAATGGCTCCGCATACGCTGAGCAGACCATTCCTACGGAGCTCCTTCAGGTTGGAGACCTTGTCATCATCAAGCCAGGTGACAAGATTCCAGCTGATGGAGTCCTCGTTCGTGGCCAGACATACGTGGATGAGAGCATGGTGACAGGAGAAGCCATGCCAGTTCAGAAGCGTACTGGTGACAACCTCATTGGTGGTACTGTGAACGGCGATGGTCGTCTCGACTTCCGTGTGACGCGTGCTGGTAGGGATACACAGCTCAGCCAAATCGTGAAGCTCGTGCAAAACGCCCAGACTACTCGCGCGCCGATTCAGCAAATTGCTGATACTATTGCTGGCTACTTCATCCCTACCATCCTTTCACTTGGACTCATCACGTTCCTTGGCTGGATGGTCTTGAGCCACGTGCTCCCTGATCCCCCTTCAATCTTCACAGATGATGCTAGTGGCGGGAAGATTATGGTTTGCGTCAAGCTCTGCATCTCGGTCATTGTCTTTGCCTGCCCTTGTGCACTGGGACTGGCCACGCCAACGGCGGTCATGGTGGGCACTGGTGTTGGAGCGGAGAACGGCATCCTCATCAAGGGTGCTGCTGCACTCGAGCGAACGACACATGTAACGCAGGTTGTCTTGGACAAGACAGGAACAATCACCTATGGCAAGATGAGCGTAGCCAAATCTGCTCTGGCTACTGAGTGGACTGGTACCGAGTGGAAGAGGCGCATGTGGTGGTCTATCGTTGGTCTCACAGAGATGGGCAGCGAGCACCCCGTGGGCCGAGCCATCCTCCGTGCAGCCAAAAATGAGCTTGATTTGGGTCCTGATGATACCATTGATGGCAGCGTTGGGGAGTTTCATGCTACCATCGGACGAGGTGTTGACGCCATGGTTGAGCCAGCATCTTCCGCTGAGCGGGCCCGCTACAGAGTATTGGCAGGCAACGTTCGTTTCCTTACGGAAAAGGGGGTAGATGTACCTGCCGAAGCAATCGAGGACTCTGAGCAAATCAATGCCTCAGCTGGGAAAGCAAACTCCAAGACTGCGACCGCCGGAACGACCAATATCTTCTTTGCCGTCAACGGCACCTACGCGGGCCACCTATGCCTCGCTGACACCATTAAGACTGGAGCGTCAGCTGCTATTGCTGTTCTCCAGCGAATGGGCACTAAAGTAGCCATGGTGACTGGCGACCAGAAAACTACCGCCCTTGCCGTGGCTTCGTCTGTGGGCATCCATCCTGAGGACGTCTACGCCGGTGTTAGTCCCGACCAGAAGCAGGAAATCATCCAGGAGATTCAGACTACCGGCGAGATTGTCGCCATGGTGGGTGACGGAATCAACGATTCTCCGGCTTTGGCTACCGCCGATGTAGGGATTGCCATGTCCAGTGGCACAGACGTTGCTATGGAGGCTGCTGACATTGTGCTGATGCGGCCCACTGAACTTATGGATATTCCCGCCGCTCTTCACCTTACGCGATCTATCTTCCGCCGCATCAAGCTCAACCTCGGCTGGGCTTGTATGTACAACCTCATCGGCCTTCCCATCGCCATGGGCTTCTTTATCCCCGTCGGTGTCCACATGCACCCCATGTTTGCGGCTCTCGCCATGGCATGCAGCAGTGTCAGCGTTGTGGTCAGCAGCTTGCTCCTTAAACGCTGGCACCGCCCTCGATGGATGGAAGATGCTACCGAGAAGTCGCCTGGCGGCAAGCTGAGGTGGAAGAGCGGCACAGGCGTTGTTGGCTGGTTCTGCGAGATGATGGGCACCAGGAGGACCAAGGATACCGAGGGCTACCTACCCTTGGAGAACATTGAAAACGTATAAAAAAAATAAATGCTTCACCATTTTCAGGAGTTGGCTGGCGAATCAGGAGCAGTGGAGGTTTGGATCTTTATTTGATTTGAATTGTTTATACCCCTATGATGGAGAGCTTACAAGGAAAGGGTGTTGATCTACTGGGGAAGGATACGGGGGAGTCGACACCTTTCGAAACATTATTTCTTAGCATACTTGAGCGAAAATCATTGTCTTGATCTACGTAGATGACAAGAATATATATGAGATGAACAACTTTCAGATGCATTTGTTGCTTTTGGCGGGCCTTGGTGTCTGATATTTCAAGCAACACAAGCAACAAACAACCCTTATCACAGTCTGCCATCTGAATACAGTGCATTTTCCATGGTCCTTGGTGATTTCCGTTCTATAATCGACCTTTGACTTTCAATAACACGCCTTTTCTAATGGAGCTTCCTCCAAACACCGCCTGAACGAGTGCGAAACTCCATGTTCTTTGGGAATTGCAAATAAGACAACATACCCTACATTATCATATGTAAACCTGTTGTCGGCCGAACGATGCACAGATCGGCCTCCGGGCGGCCCGGCGGGAAATGCAATGGGCACCGGCACGCTCAACCCGGAACTTGGCACTGAGGACAGTTATGGCGCATTTGATTCCGGCTGGCTTGGCGATGTAGCGAAGACAATCAATACAATCATCATCGTGGTGATGTCAATCAGTGAATGCAAGCTGCTGCCCAAATCGTTCAACAACGCAGCGGTGAGTTCACGCGGCGACAATAACCCTGTTGAAGGATTCCTGTTTCTAATCTGGGCTACGGGTACCTTGTCCCCAACTTCAAACAGATCGGCCGACCGCTGCCTTCCAGAACATTTCTCAAAAAAAAAAAAAAAAAAAAAAAAAGTCTCCGTCTACGTCTTGAGTGTAATTCTAAGCCAAATTGTTCGATAGCATTCCGAGAACAAATCATAAGAGTTAGAATCCGAGGTAGCGGGGTTTTCCGTCAACATGTACGGCCTCCAACAGTTTGCGGAACGATGCCGACGAACCCGTCAACCCGGCAAGACGGCAAGGAAGTCATCACTAGCACCAGTAGATTTTAAAACGTGGAGCTGTTGGCAACCTAAACTGTTTTGTTACGCCGTAATAACCGCATGCAGGACATGACAGCTCTCTGTGCCCGACTGCGGACCACGATGGGAAAGCTGGGCTCGGTGTGAAGATCATTTACTGAGGACGGAAAACAAAGATTCCTTTGAAGGACTACTAGTAGCAGTAGTATTGCGTACTAGGTTGCGTTTAAACGACACGAGTATTCGTGGGGAGTACGAGTAGGTGATTTGAGTTTAAGGCAGAGGCAGAACAGACAGAACAGACAGAACAGACAGAACAGACAGAACAGACAGACAGACAGACAGACAGTAAGCATTTGCACTGCCACTAATAGTAACGCGTAAGTTTGGAGGAGGAAGTGCGTGGTTCTTCAGGTACGATGATGTCAATAGGGCAGAAGAACAGCAGGAAGGAGCACACCCTGCGTGCAGGTGCAGCCTGCCTTGTGCTGCCCTGATCCTGCTCCTGCTCCTGTCCCTGCCACTGACAGTCCAGCCTTCTTCTTCCAGTGGTTAAGATAAGGTAGCACCTTATTTGTGGCGATGATGATGTGCTGTGAGGTGTGCTGAGTTGGCACTTGGCAGGCGCTGGGCACTTGCACTTGCACTTGCATGGAGAATTGAAAGCAGCCGAGACCCGGAAGGTACCATCGAGGTACCTCCTTCCACCGCTAAGTACGGCATGCTGGTGCCGCTAGCACAAACCTTCGCGTTGCTGTGCCTTGCAGCCCTGGTTTCCAGCTTCCAACCATCATTTGATACCACCTCAAGTCGCACTGTCGTAATTACTACTACCATTCACATTGAAGCTGGATAGCACTCGAGGAAGATCATGATGGGCTGAGGTGGGAATGGAGGCCTTTCGTTTCCGAATAAGCAGGGCGGCGACAAACGCACGGGAACCAAGCCATGCCAAGAACCATGGATATTACCGAGGACATCGATCGCAATCTTGAACAATAGCATGTTTCCACCGCGTGTCAGATTTTTCCTCTTTGCCAATGGCTTCACTCCCATTTGACCATAATTACCTATTTTGCGCCAGGAAAGGGTTGAGCAAGGATTGGTGGCTTGGCATGGACGGAATGATGGACTCGAGACAGCGCGACTCTGCGAACAGCGAGTACCCCTGGACAATGCTACTAAGTAGAAATTACTACTATTTCTTGGCGTGTGTTGTAGCAGCGAGGCATTGTTCGTTCACGCGCTCGTCCTGGGTACTGTAACCGTTCATAAAGCCCTTCCTTCATCCTTGAAGAAGGACAACTAATACTGGTAGTCATCATAATACCTGCAAGCGCGCCGTTCTACCGGTTTTGGGTCTTGATGGTGATCACTGACTGGACGACAAGGCCTTTAGTGCACGCAGCTGGCCATCTGGGCGGGATTCGCATCCTCGGCATGCGCCTCAATACCCCATTTCAACCCTTCAATATCATGGCGCTCACTCCTCTGGTCAGCCTTCACGTTCCTTACATACGAGTAGTACATACTCGTAAGGCTTAAGACGGAGGGCGGGGGGGGGGGGGGGGGGGGGGAAAGTAAAAATAACAATTAACTTGGTGGCCCCGTTGTAATTTTGGTTATTTAATTAACCCACCGCCCCCCCAAAACCACCCCACTGTCAAATTTAA